>CM032420.1:2205602-2507022 GCA_019049465.1 Dryas iulia moderata | reverse complement strand
ATAAATAAATAAATAAATAAATAAATACAATTTAAATTTTAGCCGCTTTTTTATTCCCTAAAAATACGGAGAAAAAGACATTGTTCGAAAATGAAACCTAGCTCGATTGATTTTTCTCCTTCGTAACCCCCTACATTTCATGAAAATCTTTGGAGACGTGTCGGAGATGCGGATTATATACAAGAATTGTTTGTTTAAAAATATAAGACATAGAAAGTAGAAGTATTTGGAAACAGGCAACTTAATTTTTGTAATAACTGGACTTTCTTAGGGTATATTCTTTAAGTCTTAGTTTTAAGTACTTAAATTGTAAACAAAAAAAATATTGCAAATGATAAAACAAGGATCATGTTAAAAAGGTACAGATCTTATGCCCGTAGAGTGATAAAATAGAATTAAAAAAAAAGAAAGTAGAAGTAGAGTAGAAGTAAGTAATAAATAAATGCCGCATAATATAATAAAGCAAGTAACTTGCGTCCCGAGGTCCACGAACTCCGTATCCCTGGGTGTTCACATATCTTTAACTTATGCTGTTCACATATCTTTTAGTCTTGAAGCATATACTCAGAGTTTTCTTGAGTCAAATCGTTCAGACCATTGAAAATGTCGATTGCTATTAACATATAATTTATATTACCCACAAATTTATGACTAAAATCTCAAGAATTTTCTTCTAAAACGTTAAAAATGTTAAGATTTTGAGTGGTTGCCAAGAGAACATAAAATTAATCCCCAAGCCATTCTAGGCAGAACACATTCGACCGGGTGCAACAGGTCGGCAAACTTCAAAATCACGACTGTTGGCAACCTCCCCCAGCACCCTTATTACCGTTTTTATCTTCTTATCCTTAGAACAGAGAACTTTGAAGTGTATGATATTAAGAACAATTTCTTATAACAGTTCTATATTTATTGGTATTTTTTCCTTTTTTTTTAGCTTCACCCTGTATCCCGCACACCGCAGGGTAGGCAGAGGGAACCTAGTGTTAAGACACTCCATTCCCCACTTTCCGCTGAATTCGGAGGCATTGCGTGTTACGAGGCGGAACTTAACGCCGCGCTTTGCCTCGACACCAGAGCGAAGAAAATGGAAATATTAAATATCTCCACTCCTCGAGTGGGAATCGAACCCACAACCAATCGTTTTTCAGTCACACGCTTGTGCCACTGCGCCACTTATTTATTCTTAAAATTTTGAAAATATATATTATCCAGTTTTCTTTTTAATATTTTTAAAGTTTTATTCTCGTAGGTTAAAAAATGTTTTTAGAAAACGTATATGATAATAATCGTAACGTAACCCGCACTTGTTGAAAATTTTCCTATCCATCCTAAGCCATACGTTCTACATCCGGCTGCGGCGAAATTCTTATATGCTTATTACAACTTATTTATGTGGATCAGTAAATAAGTTGTATATCTACTACTACTACATCTTTGTAGAGAGATGCTTACTAATTTCTGTCACCCAAAGATTTTTGGTTTTATGAACAATAGTTAAGCAAGTACCTATAATTATAATGTATATTTAATCTTTTTAGCATTTTAAAAGTGTTTGTTTGTTGATATGAAACAAAATTTAAGGGCCAGTCGTGGTCCAGTGGCACAAGCGTGTGACTGTAAACGACTGGTTGTGGGTTCGATTCCTACTCGAGGCGTGGAAATTATATTTCCATTTTCTTCGCTCGGGTGGCTCTCGCTTCGAGGTAAAGCGCGGCGTTAAGTTCCGCCACTTAACACGCAAGCCTCCGAATTCGGTGGAAAGCGTCGAACGGAGTGCCTTAACACTAGGTTCCCTCTGTCTACCCTGCTGTGTGCGGGATACAGCGTGAAGCTAAAAAAAAGATTAGAAAACGTTTCATTTCAATTATTCAAAAAGTTAAGCGATTTCAATTTTAAAACTATATGGATAGATTTAAATTAAATAATTTTAAAAGTATTCTTTTATTATTACCGTTTTCAAAGAGTTATATAGCACACTTTGGTCCGCTTGTAAGGTGCCCAAGAGACTCAGGTTTGAATCCCTCTGCTCTCTTTGTTTATACGTTTTCTAAAAATATTTTTGATTTTACTAAATATGTGAATAACTGTGTATTATCTCACCTGCAAGAAAGACTTTCTAATATATATCATGTTCTGTGTGTTGCTAACTTGCAAGTGCTAATGAAGCCGCAGAAGTTTGTAGCGTAAACACAATTTTACTAACATTCGAGGATCAAGCGAGTAATTTCTGTAAAAATTTTCTTCTCTTTTAGTTTTTTTTTTGCTACATCGAAGTTAAAAACTGAAAATTACTTCTTTATTATATTACTAGTGACCTGCTCGTGGCTTCATCACGTGAGGTAACTCTTATCCCCTATTCGAGATCCCTTTCTCTGAACTTTCTAATCAATCATAGCAGAATATAGCCTATAGCACTCCTGAATAGTGTAGCTTTCTAATTGTGAAAGAATTTTCTTGATCGGCTGAGTGTTTTCGAAGATCACCCCTTACAAGCAAAGTTACAAGCTTTACCTCTTTATTATATTAGTATAGATTAATATAAAATATATTTTATATTTTTTTCATCCTTTACTAAAATGGATGGACAAACAAACTCAACAACTAAACGCTCTGTAACTGTCCTCTTGAGGGTAGTTAACTTAGCGTCTTTACTTTATCAAACCATAAAAAGCTATACCATTATATTAATACGTGAAGGAAAAAATGGATCCGTTTTCTTATAAATTTTGCAGACAAAGGAGTTTAATTTGAGATAGTTCAGTTATTACTGCTATAACAGTTAATTATTTGAGGTTCAAATCCTAAATTGTGGATTTTTTTATAAATATTTTGATAATAAATTTAGGGCCAGTCGCCCGCAGGATTCAACGGAAAGTTGGGATCGGGAGATTAGGTTCCCTCTGGATACCCTGCTGTGTGCGGGGTATAGCGTGAAACGAAAAAATATATTAAAAAATATGTAAGCACCAAACATGTTGGTTGCCATAGCAACCTGAACGTGTAAGTGACTTAATGCAATAGTATATATCCATATCAGACTCGACGGGAATAACTCGATAAATAGAAAATGCATACCTTTCAAGGAGGAACTTTTAGTCTTATATGTAAATTTTGCTTTTATATTATTTAAATACTTTGTAGTTAAAAAAATGTTATTGATTTAATCATTACTTTGTCGTATAAACAAAAGAAATATTTTACTGATGAATTCTTCAAAAGCTTAACATGCTAGTAATAAACCTATTCTCGTATGAAATCTCAACCAACTGGTCAGTTCAGTCAGCCATTTATAAATTTATAAAAAATATTAACTTACTACACTCCTTTCTCATATAAACTTAAAGTACACCATAATTAATTTCATATTTCTCTGTTAGGATAATTATTCTAAAATAATATACAAAGTGGTTTCCTTTGCATATTACCTTATGTATTTAGCTTCACGCCGTATCCTGCATACATAATGGTAGGCAGAGGGAATACTCCATTCCCCACTTTCCGCCGAAGCAGCGCAAAGAAAATGGAAATATTAATTCATATTTCCACTCCTCGAGGGGAAATCAAACTCATAACCAGTCATGTTTACAGTCATACTTTGTGTCCCTGCGCCACAAATGGCCTCAAATTAATGTAATGATAAAACAAAACAAGTTATTATATAGATTTTATGTTTATAGCTTTTGGATTACTAATAGATAATTATAGTTCAAAAATATTATTAACTTCCTTATTTAATTCTAACTGAGATAACAAAGAACTTAGCGTTTTTGAGTATGTACGAGTATGTTTAAGTAGGTAATCTCTAAAACTACTGAACCGATTTGAAAAATTGTTAAAATTGTTTTACAGTCAATTAGCTTATCGTTATACGTTATCGTTATAGGCATATATCTATTTAACCATAAAAAGACTATTCCATTTAGAATTGAGACTCTGTAAAATCTGTATTATGAAATAGCAAAATTAATATTGTGACCAATAGAATAAAAATAAAAAAAATAGCTTCACGCTATATCCCGCACACAGCAGGGTAGGCAGAGGGAACCTAGTGTTAAGACACTCCGTTCCCCATTTTCCGCCGAATTCGGAGGCTTGCGTGTTAAGTGGCGGAACTTAACGCCGCGCTTTACCTCGACACCAGAGCGAAGAAAATGGAAATATAATTTCCACTCCTCGAGTGGGAATCGAATCCACAACCAGTCGTTTACAGTCACACTCTTGTGCCACTGGGCCACCAATAGAGAACATAAATATCAAATTATAATCCTCAAGTGTTCGATTTCATCACTCAATTACCATTCATTTAAAATATTCACCAGCCAATAATAAACGATTATATCCAAACCACTTCAATTAAGCAAAAATCATAAACAAATTTGAAAATAAATAAAGATTAGAAACGGTACCGATGCAATAAATAAAGGAAGGCTAAGGGAAATCCGATTCACAGCGAAACGGGAAGATGTAATCCTGTAATAAGTTTGAGTGAGCGCCCCACCTGGGAGCCGTAATCAAGACCTACTTGTGATATACAGTGTTGTGTTAAAAAGGTATATATATATATATATATGACCAATATTTTATATTGTTTTCGATTTTTGGGAATATTACATCGGTTGGCATTATGTAAGTGTATCCTGAATATTGTAAAGTAGGCTGGAAGAAAAGAAAGAAAAAAAAGAATGTTGGTTTTTAATACTAATTCAAATTAATTAATAGCTAAGATATTAACATTCAACTCGTATTGTGTCTATTTCAGACGAAAAGTGGAAAACGGAGTGTCATGCTAGGTTAGACTACGGTGTATTTTTTTCTTTTCGCTTTATAATATTTTTAGGCTATGATGATAGTGGTAAGGTAGTAATGATTAAGGTAGAAAGGTTGTAAATTCAATTCCTAATGCGGAATACTTATATTAAAAACATTTTCGATTGTACAATCTAGACACACAAAGCGCGACGTTGAATACCGTCATGTAACAAGTAGGAGCATAAATTACCAAAAAGTTGGAAATAAAGTAATCAACCAGTTCGAAGTGATACGAAAAACGTCAAAAATTGATAAAATTAATCTAATTTTACACTCATTTTTTATATTCCACTATTCATAACTGAATGCGTCTCCCTTATAAAATTGTCTTCCTTTAGAAAAATGTAGGAACATCACGAATTGAATAGAGACAAGCAACAAATTCGGTATCATTATATTACTAGAGTACTTTAACTTTTAAAGCCGTGAAATTCTAACACGTACAATATACCTGCATTCCCTTAATCGATGTTGCAGTGGCATCGCGTGTCAGGAACACATTTATCAAAGGTAAACCGAGTTGCTCCACAAACATAATTTATATAGAAACTTAGATAATTCAGAAGTTATGACTAAGCGCGATTTTAGTACAAGAAATGAGAATATTGTTCTAGATTAGAGATAACAGGTTCAAATAATGTTTTATAAAGTGAATGAAATAAAGATTGATTTTATTTTTCTTTTGAATAAAATGATGTGTGGAATTCTTTTTATATATTTTTTTACTACATGATATGTTAAAATAGATACTGTTGTAGAGTACATGTATGTGTTAAACTTAATGTTTCTTAATTCGGATCTCATTTTAGGGAATATTTAGGTATATCTATCGTCAACACTAATTAAATTATTCATTGAAATACTTTTTTCAGCTTTACTTGTTTTGCTTTTCCATCCGTTTTGATAGCAGTACGTACAGAAATAACGTAGAGTCACAAGAACTAAGATTACTTTCCCTACTTTTCACCAGAAACCAACACACGTGTTGAGCGGAACTCAACGCCGCGCTTTTTATGTAACCAGAACTGAGAAATGAATAACTAAATTTTAATCATTCCTCTAAATTAAAATAGAACCTACAACCTTACTCCACAATAAAACAAATGAAAATACATGCAGCAGAAAAATAAAATAAAAGAGGCACATACATAGAAAAATCTTATTATGAAGGCATAAACGAAGCTCTATAAGTATATTGGAGCATGGATTAACATCTAAGGAAATGGAATGGTTCCGTCGATTTTCCTCTCCCATTGATAAAGGTCACGTATTGGGGCATCTACTTCCGTACTCTTATCATAATTGGTTGGCATTTCTCTTAATATAGTACGCGCATTTTGTGTTACGCTTTCTGAAATTATCTACGCTTTCTGAAATTTCTCGCAGGTTTTGCCCATGGGGGGACGGGTTAAGAATACAATTCGCCCCCGCCGCTGGGTAGCGTCTCGTAAAAGGTGGGTAACCCAGTAGCATAGTGGTAGGAGATTCATTCTCCGACTGGCTCGCGACCACTATCATGTCAAAGACGAACCGCCAAATATCTGATGATGTGTTCCGGTTCGATGGCATGTAAGCCAGCTCTTCCTATTCCCACTACTCCCATCCTTCCTTCCTCCCTCCTTCTGTCATACATCCCCAAGGCTTGCAACGCATCCATAACTCTAATGTTGTGGATGTCTGGGCGAAAGTAATCACTTAACACCAGGTGGGCCTTCTGATCGTTTGCCTCCTTTATTCTATAAAAAAAAGGTACAGTCAACCAATTAAAGTTTAAGAGTGACTGAAACACAAGACCATACGTAATGGAATCGCTAGTATTTATCTCTCACCCGTCTCGCTCACATTTTCTTACCACTAATCTCCCTAAAAATCGGTTCTGCGACGCCTATTGTAGCTAAGTTTCGACCTTTCAAATTAAAATGCGCGCATTTTACCATTGAATATTTGAAGTTGCAAATTAAGGTCTCTCCTGTTATAGCCAAATTTGCTTTCACGTATTACTTTTTGTTTACCTTTGATCAAACGTTGTATGTGAAGTCAATAAAGACATTATTTTTGTGTTTGTTTAAAGACCGCTACGCAACTGGCGTTGCTGTATTGAATAATGGTAGATGTATAACCTTATGTTTTGGTAGCTGTATATGATATATTTTATGTATGTTTTATAGATAGAAGTTCATATAAACTCTTATTGTATTTTTTATTTATATAATACTAGCGCCCCGCTTCGCCCTGTGATCTACGTGGCTCTTTCAGTATGTTGCAACCCTCGGTGGTGGTTTTTTGAATGGTGGAAATAAAGTAGCCTATGTTTAACCTTGAATTATCAACTATATATTTGCTAAAATTAATTACAATCAGTCAAGCGGTGTAGATTTTTCTTATAAACTTTCATCCCCTATTTCAACTCTTTAGAGGGTGATTTTTGTAAAACTAAGTAGCCTATGTTAGACCCAGTCATTTTTACTTCTTTCATTCATCCAAATCGGACCGGTAAATTAGCCGTGAAAGCGTGACAGACAACACAGACATTCGCATTTATAATATAAGTATAAATTTATGAACAAAGAAAACATGTTACAATTGGCTAATTTCCATACCTCGTTAAATTGTTTTTTTTTTTTAATTTTTGCATAACAATGTAGGCAGAGAGAACAAAATTATACTCGGTTCTTCGCTTTCCGCCCAAATTCGAGACATTATAAGTTTGTGGCGGAACTCAACGCTGCAATTTGTCCTACCACAGTAAGTGTTCGATTCCCACTCGAGGAGTGGATATTTAATATTTCCATTTTCTTTGCTCTGGTACCAAGGCAAAGCGCGGCGTTAAGTTCCGCCACTTAACACGTAACGCCTCCGAATTCGGCGGAAAGTGGGGAACGGAGTGTCTTAACACTAGGTT
This sequence comes from Dryas iulia moderata, assembly GCA_019049465.1. NCBI lineage: Eukaryota > Metazoa > Arthropoda > Insecta > Lepidoptera > Nymphalidae > Dryas > Dryas iulia. The sequence goes on along the minus strand of CM032420.1, from coordinate 2,499,308 downwards.
CCCTTTGCCTGTCCTGCTATGCGCGGGATACAGCGTGAAGCTAAAAAAGAAATTATAATACATGTAGTTTATAATTCAAAAACTAAAGAAAAATAATATAGACTTTAAAATGCTTACCCATGCACATTTTACACTATAACAACTTACAAGCTACGTATTTCTTACAAAATACAAGAGCCGACCTGGTTCCACGATGTAGCTTATCTGCGTGATAAATGCAGTGCCGACACGCGATGCCACTGCGTCTACCATCGATCAAATATACCTTTGTATATTTGGTTCTCCCTGGTGGAAGTATTTATTATTATTACTATTACAATTTTTTTTTTATTTGTGGAAAATTCAAAAGCTACTTTATAAGATTAATTTATAATATAAATTTGCATTAATAAAAATAATAACTATAAAAGTTTGCCTGTTATTACTGAAATGAATCTTTCATATATTTACTTTACTAACTTCAACGTTATTTTAGAATATTTAAGAAAAATATGAATTAAACTGTTAACTGGAGTAAAAAAATACTTATTAATTAAATTCTTGTGCGTACATCAACATGTTATTTGAAGTTGCTCTTTTTTTTAATTATTATTTAACATGTAATAACATTAAGTATGTATATGTATATATGATATATCCGTTTCCTTCGCTCTGGTATAAGAGGCAAACTGCGGCCATAAGTTGCGCCACTTAACACGCAATGCCTCCGAATTCGGCGGTACGTGGGGAACGGAGTGTCTTAACACTAGGTCCCTCTGCCTACCCTTCTGTGTGCAGGATACAGCGTGAAGCTAAAAAAAATACTTACATTTATATCGTGCAAGAATCAAACTTCTATCTACCCATATAGATACGTCGCCAGCATACCTTTCAGCACAAGCGTGTTTGCCCAGTATATATTATTTGCGTTCTCTTAATTCGGTGTATTTGAACAGATCCAGGAGAGCGACAGGTGGTCCATCGCGAACGTTTGTTTAGGCCCCCGAGATGCGGCACATTGTCATACTGACGTAAACTTATGTCCTTTGTTGAGAAATTTACTTTTTTTATGTTTGTTTGTTTAAAAAATATTATATCTACGTTTGGCTGTAACGGTTGCCGGTTCGATTCTTACTCGAGGGAAAGGAAAAAAATTTAAGTTATTATCATTTCCCACTCAGATAAGGCTACACTACTCAACAAACTATATCTCTAATTGCGGGTGGATAGTGGAGAACGGAATATCGCTAAGCTTTATCTTATATGCGGGATAAAGAATAGAAAATAAATTTGTATAATCATTTCAACATCAATTTTCTCATTATTTTTACAACTTCAACATTTTCCTAGGGTCTTGCTACTCCGTCCTCCACTGTTCGCCAAAAATCGCAAAAATTTGTGTTGAGTGGCTTAACTTAACGCTGATTTCTTTCTTTCCTCTTAACATATTCAAATTATTATTATATTTGGTGAAATAGAATCTGAAAAAAACTATGTTTAACGCAGCAGTTCTTAACTAATTAAATTTACTTCACTCAATCTCTTCTAGCAAAAGGTAGTTAGAAAAAACCAAAGGAGAAATAAATTTAAAAGAATCACGTTCCTCACGCTTTAGTAATGGACTTAAAACCTAATTGATCTAAGACGATGCACCAAACTTAATACCAGACAGTAAACTAACAGCACGTTCAAAGTTTTTCTTTAACTTTGCTATTACTGCAATGGTTTTTGTTTGTTTATCTTAGGAGTGGTTACAATTGAAAAAGACATTTAAAGAAAACGTATATGCCTTCAACGCATGCTCAGTGGTGAGAGCGCCTGAACGGTATTCAAGAGGCGCGGGTTCGAATCCCGCTGCGTTCAAATTTTTATACGTTTTCTTTAAATGTCTTTTTCAATTTTTCTAAGTGTGGAATAACACTTTAAAAATGTTTAAGAGTGGTTACAATTTTTGTGTAAATATTCTTGCCTTATGCCTTCTGGTCTTTCAGCTTCATGTTTTTTGGAGCACCCTGCGGGCAAAGAGAACGAAGTGTCTACTTCGTTGTCAGCTTTTTTCCAACGTCGCATTTTGTCTTGTTAATGAAGTGGAGAATTAGAAATTATTGAAATATAATCATTCCCTCGACTAAGAATCGAATTCATAACTAACCACGTTTGCAATTAGATATTGTGCCACTGTGCCATGATGGCTACGAATAGAAGCTCTATTATCTCTTATATCTTTCTGTATAATCTTTAGTGATTGCGTCTGGAGGGGCGGAACCCAATGCCACGTCTTATTTTATCAGATCATTTTTTTAGCTTCACGCTGTATCCTGCACATGACAGGGTAGGCAGAGGGAATCTAGTGTTAAGACACTCCACTCCAGTCCGTCCCACTTTCCACCGAATTCAGAGGCATTGTGTGTTAAGTGGCTTAACTTAACGCCGCGCTTTGCCTCTGATACTATAGCGAAGGAAATGGAAACATTAAATATTTCCACAACTCGAGTGGGAATCGAACCCACTACCAGTCGTTTACAGACACACATTCGTGGCACTGCGTCACGACTGGCCCCCGCACATCAAAATAAAAAAACTTAAATGTAATCCCCTCAGTGGAAATCGAACCCACAGTCATCAAGTATACAGGTAACTACTTAAAACAATAGCCTCTGCTTTGTACAATACATGAAATATACATATGTAAATGTATTATTAAATACATTTGAATGTACATGTATAAATAATTAGACATTAATATTGAATAACAGTTAAATGAAAATTCTCTCTGATTGATACATCAATCACAGTTGAAACCGCTCAACAAATCGCTTTGCAACCTAATATGCTAGCAGCTAGACTAAATACACAGTAAGTAGGTATTATGCGTGCATTTTATTGTTCTGACAATTTGCAAATATAACATTATGTAATAGCAATATTTTTAAGAAAAAGTATATTTTTTTTAATGTAGCGAGATTCGAACCTGTGCCTCTTGAAACGTTCTAACTGCTAAGCCATGCGTTCTAGACGGGCTACGTGGAAATTGTTATAAGCTTATGCCAACTAATTTTTGTTATTAAATATTCTTTATTCTATAATGAAGGAGAAGGGAGTGTCTTGCCACTAAATCTACTCTGCTTTGCCGAAATAAGCGTGAAATCGTTTTTTATAAGAATAAACCGACTATGAAGAAAACTTAAATATAATAATTAATTATTCCCTCGAGTGGAAATCAAACCCGCAACTATCTCCTTACAGTCAGACGCTGTTCTAAAGCGCAACGACGATCTCAATCCATTGTTTAATATAATTTATATATATTTGAGATTTTTTTAATTTTTTAAATATAAATATAAACATACATATCAAATATCCTATAAACCAATATCTCAACCAAACAAAGAGAATATAAAACCCACCTCCAAAGACAAGCCTTAAGCGACATTGTACGTGCACAATGCCAATTCTTTCAAAACCGATTTCCTGATAGCCGGAGCAGTTTTACGTCCACTCATAAAATCATACAGCAGCCTACTTATAGTGCCTTCCTCTAGTATAGAAGCCGGACTCGCCTTTAATATACTTATATTTTATATTCTGGAGATAAGTTCCACTATTATAGTTTTAAACGAATTTCGTGTGTGAAAATGTTGAATTTCTTGAAAAATATCGTTCTTTTTCTATTTTTTGGGGGATAATTCAATATTTGTGATGAATTGTGAATGATTTAACAAGTGATTGGTAGATGTAGGTGTAAGTGTCACTTAAGTAAAAGTATTAAAAATGTATTTCTGACTATATTTACAATTTGATGAAAACTCAGATAATAGGCTTTATAGATAATTATTATATTACTAGCGGCCCGCTCCCGGCTTCGCCGCGTGATCTACGTGGCTGTTTCGGTATATTGCAACCCTCGGGGGTGGATTTTTGAAAAATAAAGTAGCCTATGTTTAACCTTGGATTATCAACTATATATATACCAAAATTCGTTACAATCGGTCAAGCGGTGTAGATTTTTCATATAAACTTTCATCCCCTATTTCAACCCTTTAGAGGTTGATTTTTGAAAAACTAAGTAGCCTATGTTAGACCCAGTCATTTTTACTACTTTCATTCTAAATTTCATCCAAATCGGACCGGTAGATTAGCCGTGAAAGCGTGACAGACAAACACACAGACATTCGCATTTATAATATAAGTATGGATAGTTTAAACTATTGGGATATAGAAATGTATAACAACAATTTCAATTTATTACTCATTTTAATTTCATATAAAATAACGTATACATAAAAAAATAACAAATTACCATCACTAATAAAATCATACAGCAGCCTACTTATAGTGCCTTCCTCTAGGATAGAAGCCGGACTCGTCTTTAATATACTTATATTTTATATTGTGGAGATAAGTTCCACTATTATAGCTTTAAACGAATTTCTTATGTTTGAAAATGTTGAATTTCTTGAAAAATGTCGTCCTTTTTCTTTTCTTGGGGGAATTCAACATTTCTGTCTATACTTTTTGTTTTTTTTTTCATCCCGCACACAGCAGGGTACGCAGAGGGAGGGAGCCTAGTGTTATGACACTCCGTTCCCCACTTTCCGCCAAATTCCGAGGCATTACGTGTTAAGTGGCGGATCTTAAAGCCGCGCTTCGCCTCGGCACCAGAGCGAAGAAAATGGAAATGTTAAAATAGTGGGAATCGAACCCACAACCAGTTATTTACAGTCACACGCCTGTGCCACTGCACCACAGCTGGTCACCACAGTCCCAATAATGGCTTTAGAGATAATTGTAAAAACTATTGGGATATAGAAAGTATTCATTATTAAATTAAAATTAGAAATGTAAGGCTTTACTCGCATGAAATGGAATTTTATAACAACAATTTAAATTTCTTAAAATACTACTTTTTTGAAAAATGTCTTGAAAATTCTTTTTTTTTGTAGGATGAAAAAGAATGATGTAACAAGTGGCTAATAGTTGTGAGTTCAAGTCTATAGAAGTATAAGAAATATACATTTTTTGACGATTTGGTTGGAAATCAGAAAATAGATTTTTTATAATGTCGTTACTAAATTGAAATAGAAAACATTTTTACTCAAAAACTAGAATTTTATAGCTATTTCATAGCAAGATTTCATATAAAAAATATCGAATATACCAATATAAAAATTTTAAAAACGCTCAAAGCTATTTTATTCTCATCCTGGTTATTCTCGCAAGAAAAAGATAAAAAGATGTATCTGATGTACAACAGATGGATTTAACAAAACGTGATACAAGCATTCAAAAGTACGTATTTAATAACAAGTTAAAAATTATTAAAAAAACGCTTCAATATTATATTGTTTGGAAAGAAGAACAAAAAAAAAAAATAAATAGCTTCACGCTATAACCCGCACACAGCAGGATAGGCAGAGGGAACCTAGTGTTAAAACACTCCGTTCCCGACTTTCCGCCGAATTCGGAGGCTCGCTTGTTAAGTGGCGGAACTTAACGCCGCGCTTTACCTCGACACCAGAGCGAAGAAAATGGAAATATAATTTCCACTCCTCGAATGGGAATCGAACCCACAACCAGTCGTTTACAGTCACACTCTTGTGCCACTGGGCCACGACTGGCCACAAGAAGAACAAATTTGAGTGAAACACAAAAAAATAAACATTTTCACCGGAAATATATAATGTTTATTATGAAATTTGTATCATTTTCCTGAATAAAGTCGAAGCGATAAAAGGAAATTGTGAACAATAACTGTTAGTCAGTAATGCGACTGTGCGCTCGATATTAATGGTAAAAATTGGCCAAATACAATACACGGTGTATTGGGAATATAATTTGGCAAAAAATATTTTATTAAATAATATATATACTCGTAATATTGCTTATTGCTACAAAACGTTTTTTGTTTATTTTATCATAGGTTTCTGCGGTTTTTTTTCATTTTTTTGCAGTTTCACGTTTTTATACTATTATAGCAAGGAGAGACAAAAGTTAATGTAAAAATATTCTTATGGCTAATTTTCGACTCAATTTAAGATATGGTGTTGAGTGGTGGAACTCTCTGTGCATATTAAATATATGATTATCATCATTCTTCCAAATTGGAGACGAACCCAAAACCAACCGCCCTTACAGTCAGACGCTGTCTCGTTGCGCTAAGATGGCTTCACCTTATATAATTAATAAAGCTCTTTTTAACAGGTGTATCGTATACACTATGTTTTATATGCAATACTTCTAACTTTGTTTAATAAAGAACTCTGGTGACAGTACAAAGTGGGGCCTTAAGTACCGCCACTTACGCCTAAATAAATAATTTTTTTATAGCTTCACACTGTATCCCGCAGGGTAGGCAGAGGGAACCTAGTGTTAAGACACTCCACTCACCACTCTCTGCCGAATTCGGAGGCATTGCGTGTTAAGTGGCGGGACTTAATGTCGTTGTTAAATTGCCTCGACACCAGAGCAAAGGAAATGGAAATATTAAATATTTCCTCGAGTGGAAATCAAACCCACAACCAGTCGCTTTACAGTCACACTTTGTGCCACTTTGCACCACGACTGGCCCCAGTCCTCGTTATATTATTTTATCATTATTCTTGTTTATTACCTCAAATTCGGACTGAAAGCCCAGAACTTAATATCTTGACAGTAGGTTCCCTCTAACTGCCTTGCTAAGCATGAAAAATCCTGAAACTGAATAAAACCATAACATAAAAGGATGAATTTCAACATATTTATAGCCCAACAGACGTGAATAACATTTTTAGAGATATTACAAAATAGCACATGTAACTTTGTAAAATAATATGAAAATGATGAATGGGGATACGGATGTCATCTTGTTCAATTGCATGTTCGTCTTCTATATGGGGAGTATTTTATTGAATGCGCGATGGGGTGTTCATATTAAAAACGTAAATTGCCAATTTTTCCGTAGGATTATCTACAAATCCTCTCTAAGTGCTTTCCTAGACTACATCCAAAATACAAGGAAGGTTATCAAATTTTAGATCACCGTTATCTACCAGTATCTCGGATTGTTAGTTACGGTATACGTATAAAATAATAGTTTTATATATCGTTTTCCAATGGAACAATGAATTAAATAAATTTTAGCTATTTTTAACGAGAACTTAAAAGTTTAAAGTTCAAAATATAATGCCAATTGCCATAAAATGTTATACTTAAGTATGAATTTTTATAGTAACTTTTTCATATAACTTTAGGAACCTATTGAAAATCAACAAAATTACACAAACTGTTTTATAATTGTCTCGTTTTTCTATTGGACGAGCAATATATACAAAATCTGTCTACCCTCCTCTAATTACACAAAGCACTGCATTGACTTTTACAAACAACTCCTTATATTGAAAAAGACATTTAGAAAACATAAAAGATTGAACGCAGCGGGCTTCGAACCCGCGCCACCTGAATACCGTCCAGGTGCTGTCACCACTGAGCCATACTTTCTACTACCAGCTACGTCAAAATTCTTACATGTGTAAGCAATTCTATAATTTATTTATGTACTTCCGCTATATATTATCTGTGGTTGTTGATTATTTATATTAAGAGATTTTGTTATTCTTATTTATTAATTAATATCTTTGTAATTATTAATAAATTAATTTTAAAATATTTATTATTGATGAGACATGTTGAAGAGTTAAAAACGCATGTCGCATTCGTGTCGCCATCTTCGGCACAGATAGTAAATCGTAGTATAAATACGATGGCACTGACACGAACGCGCCATTCTGTTGCTGGAAGTTGAAGTAGTAATAAGTTCTGAAAGTGTGTTATATTATGGATAGAAATATAGAAATACAAGACGAAAGATTGTATTATTGCTTTCATATGCTTTATTGCAACTCATTTTTGTTGTTCTGCGTTCAAAAATTTTTATACACTTTCTAAACGTCTTTTTCAATTTTCCTAAGTGTGGAATAACACTTTAAAAATATTAAAAAAAAAACTCCTAATATTGAAATTTTTTTATCACCAAGTTATCTCTAGTTTCTGTCAAATTTTCCACAACACTTTTACGAAAGACCAAAAGTAAACTTAAAAGACCGTCCATGAAAAAGTGTAAGTATTATATATTGAGAACAAACCGTTCATCCGACGTCCACGCAATTACGGGCGTGACTACCCTCATAATTGGGTCACAGCTTTGATGTGAAGGGACCGGCACTTTTTACATCCGAACACCGTTCACGTGATTGTATTTTGTTAAAATTTTCTTTTGTATATATACTCCTTGTATTCCCAATATGGCTTCTTGTGTACGGCATTTATTTATTCGCTTTGCCTTTAATTTGTTTTTTCTTATTGTGCTTAATATTTGTGTATGTTTTTGGTTTTGGTTTAGTATGTATTGTAGTATATTTTTTTAATGGTTCCAGAACGAATTTATTGTCGGGAACTGAGAAACGTTTATTGTTTTTATCAATGTATTAAAATAAAAAAAATATATAATGTAACGTTATTTTGACCCATTTTTTAATCTGCAGTTTGCTTGTAAATTAGCACACGTGTCCGGATTCGTTGATATATTTATAGATATATATTTTCATACGATGAATCTGATATCCTTGTAAGCAAGATAAAGAAAAAATGTTTTAAAGTTTAAACTGTTATTCCTTTTCTTCGTACTTACGAATCTGGTGGAAGGTCACGTAAAAAGCATGAATTGATGACAGTGGACGAGGCAGAAGTATGCAGAACCATAGCATTTTGCTTCGTTCTCTCTGACTAGCTCTCCCTATTCCCACCCTTCCCATCCTCCTTTTTCATCCTACCTTCCTTTTTGTCCTACATCTCCGAGGTTGACAACGCATCCACAACTCTTATGTTGTGAATGTCTATGGGCGAAGGTGACCACTTAACACCAGGTGGACCTTCTGCTCGTTTGCCTCCTTTATTCCATAAAAAAAAATAGGAACATAGCGTGAAGTGAAAAAAAAGATAAAAATGAACATGACGCTGATTCTTTATGACCAGGCTAAAAGTTAAACCTTACTATATTTAAAGTCATATTCCCAAAATCAGTTACAAAATCTTCCTTATAAAACAAATAAATAAAATATCTAACTTCATATAATAAACAAAAGATATTTCGACAACACGACATACATAATTACTGCTTTATTGCGGCCGTCAACGACTATCGAAATAGTGGAGCGCCCTCACTTGACGCCAAAGCAGAACTACGTGTATATAATAATCTATGAATATAAATAATTTTCTATGAATGTCATATTTTAGAAACAATGTCATAATTCACTTTTTTATGCTAGATAGACTGTAAACGACTGGTTGTGGGTTCGATTCCCACTCGAGGAGTGGAAATTATATTTCCATTTTCCTCGCGCTGGTGTCGAGGTAAAGCGCGGTGTTAAGTTCCGCCACTTAACACGCAAGCCTACGAATTCGGCGGAAAGTGGGGAACGGAGTGTCTTAACACTAGGTTCCCTCTGCCTACCCTGCTGCGGGATACAGCGTGAAGCTACAAAAAAAAATAGATAGACTTTCGTATTTATGATATGAATATGGTTGATTATTCCCTCGAAAACAGATCTAGGGGGCCAGTCGTGGCGCAGTGGAACGAACGTTTGACTGTAAAGCGACTGGTTGTGGGTTCGAGTCGAGGGGTGGAAACGTTTAATATTTCCATTTTCTTCGCTCTGGTGTCAAAGCAAAGCGCGGCATTAAGTTCCGCTACTTAACACGCAATATCGCCGAATTTGGCGGAAAGTGGGTACCGGAGTGTCTTAACACTACTCTTCTGTGGGCGGAATACAGCGTGAAGCTAAAAAGAAAGAGATCTACCTCACAACCATTGTCTACTATGGTAGTTCCCAAATATACCACGATAATGTCATGTATAGAAATCAAGTAATAATTCCGCTTATAAAAGGTTTCAGTTTAACGTAGTGCACGTTAAGATGTCTGCAATTTCAACAGAAAGTACCATATAATATCCCGAGCAACTGAATCTATGATAATTTATGGAATAATATATAAAGTTGTTACTTACAGACACATAAATATTAAAAGGATCTTGAAACACTCGCTATGTATTTACTCTGTTTTCTGAAAGAAGTAGGTTAGGCTGATATTAGTATAAAGAATAGCTTTTTTTCAAATTTACACTTTGTCACATAAAATAAGATAGGCAGAAAACTCTAATGTGGAAAAAAACCTAATGTCGAGAGACTTCGCTCTCCACTTTCCGCTAGAAATCGAAATATTACTTGTTTAGTGGCATAACTCTATGGATCGGGTTTAGTCGTCTAATCATGAAGAAGACAATTGAATGGTACGTTCGATACCCAGATTCTTTTCCTATACGCAGCACAGGGGAAACCTATTGACAAAATATTCCGTTCTCCGATGAAATAAATAATACGAGTATATACATGAAATCTATTAATAAAATAAATAATATGCTTAGGTATGGTATACCCTACTTAGTAGCTTCGCTTCTTTACCCGTATAGCAAGTTACAGAGAATCTAGTGTTAAGACGAGTGTCTAAACAGCTTATTAACGCCATGCATTGTTTGACTGAGATCGAGGCATAACGGGTGAAAGAAATGAAAGTCCTACTTAATATTCTAAAAACCTTCATATTTCCTATAAACGAATACTAAATATAATAACAAAGCAAAAACGAATATTATCATAAGCATCTAAGACGTACAAAATTCAAGATAACGTACAACAAAATTAATTTCAACCTTGACTCGATTAAATCCAAACAATCAACCGGAAGTTGAGCCTTCCGCTTGATTTATTGAAACCGAAACAAATTGTTTTAGCAAAATTTGCGAAATATTAAACTATGATTACATTGAGCGTTAGCCATTCTACTAATACCTGTTTTAAATTAAATTTCTTAGCACGAATGACGGGTACTGACGTGTTTCTATCCCATTGATTTTACCTATATCACATAAAAAATCCATAGGAATATATACCATGTTTTTATGGTCATAAGAGCTGAATTTCCGTAAGTTAAATTATCAAATTCGTGCTTCATATTGTTGCCTATAGTACAAGAAAATTATTCAGAATATTGAACGGGCGCGAGTCGAATAAATAATTTCATTGAAGCGATATTTCAGTGAGGTATTGTATAAGCGGAGAGATGACAGCTGTTAACTTTAAACTGGAATAATCTTTGGTTTCCTGTCGTGCAACTTGCGGTTGCGAAGTGCCAGTTGTCTATGAATGCTTACTTAATGCATTTTTTTTATATTTTTAATATTTATAAGTGTTATTTACACGCTTATTTAATTTTAAATGATTAATTATTAGAAATTAATCTAAAAACCAGCTACAGAAATGCTAACAATAAAAATAGGTTCTATTAATTTCGTCGCAGACAGTAGTAGAATGTATAGATGAGCGGTTAGACGGCGCTTGAACAGCTTGCAAAAGGCGCGGGTTCAAATTCCACTATGTTAAAATAAATTATAAGCTTTCTATTAACGATACATGTGTTTTAACAATAGAGTTTGAGCTCATAGCGTATATAATTATATTTTGCACTATATAAGTACATATACACTTATTGGGCCAGTCGTCGCACAGAGGCACACACATGTGACTGTAAACAACTGGTTGTCCGTTCGATTCGCACTCGAGGATTGGAAATATTTAATATTTTCATTTTCTTCGCTTCGCTTCGCTGGTGACGAGGCAAAGAGCGGCGTTAAGTTCCGCCACTTAACATGCAATGCCTCTAAAATCGGCGGAAAAATGGGAACGGAGTGTCTTAACACTAGGTTCCCTCTGCCTACCCTGCTATATGCGGAATACAGCGTGAAGCGGAAGCTAAAAAAATATACACTTATACTGTAAGTATATTGAAAACAAAAAACATTGCGGTGCGTGAAACCTGGTATGTACTCGTATGATGTAATAAGTCACCTGTCGTCGCCACCAATTTAATTAACAAATATTAAATGAGTTTATGTAGTACTGCCATGTTGTATTTAACACCATCGTGCCTCAGTTACAGTATATCACAAGGTGAGTGGCGAATGGTGTGTATGAATTTGATTCTCGCTTGGGGAAATATTTATATTTTTCTGTCCTCATGAAAAAAATGTTACATATTATGAATAAATAAACACTTTTTTCTTAATTAATTAAGCGATAGTGCTTAGTGTATTTAAAATGATATATCACTGAATATTAGTGGTATTAGTATATATTTTTTCTTTAGCTTCATTGTTCCGCCTATTGTATAGTAGAATTAGTGTCAAGATACTCTGTTCTTCTTTTTCCTGAAATCCAGATATTGCGTGTGCCAGAACTCAACTTCGTCTTATCAATGAGGAGAAATATATACAATTTAAATATATACATTTCTATGAATAAGGATCGAACTCACGACCAATCGTGTTTACAGTCAAACACTGTAAACACGATTGGTCGTGTCACTGCGCCACGATGGCCTCAATCAAAGTTTAATATAACATAACAATGTGAAACTAAATTACAATATAATATATGTAAATACAAAAACTCTTTTAGTCTATAAGCACTGTAAAAGATTACAATTTTCACGCTTTCGTCTATTTCTATTTAAAATAAGCTGATTAACCATTAAAAATATAGTATAGCTTAGCTTATATACCTTTGGAATTTTATTTTAAAATTGTATTTTACAGTATTTAGAATTTAATTTTATATATATTTCAATGCTTCATTAACTATATTCAATTCAATTAAAATCTAGTTAGCGAAATATAAGACAATTGAAATGATAAACAAGAGAAATTCATATGATTAACTAGAGGATAGGCAAGCAAGAATGGCGATACGTTTAGTGCTTTTATATTAAATGTCTGTTCTTACTCTGCCTCTTACTATAAATTTTATCACACTAAATTAAAAATTCAAAATGACAGATTTTATGTCATTCCATATCTTATAGCTAAACAAGTTTTGTAATACCACCCTTACACAAGGGCCCAGTGAGAACGCATGGCTCGTCATTATGACGAGTTGAGTTTCTTTGTCTCTAATTTATGTCGCACTTAACGATGTCACTTGCAGAGCAAAAGCCAGGGGTTTTTCACGAATTATTTAGTATTTTTGCTTTTGCTTTTGTTTTTGTTTGTTTTTGTGTTTTTGTTTGAATACATTGTACCTACTGTTGTAAGTGACCTTTTGTTAGAATAGAATTGTTGTATAATTTTTTTCACCTTCTTTTCGTCTGTCTACTTTGAGTTGGGATTAATATTGATGCTTTTAATGGTTTATGAATTTTAAGATGTCCTTTTCTATATAAGACAAATATATGGGGCCAGTCGTGGCGCAGTGGCACAAACGTGTGACTCTAAACCTCTGGTTGTGGGTTCGATTCCCACTCGAGGAGTGGAAATATTTTATATTTCCATTTTCTTCGCTCTGGTGCTGAGACAAAGTGCGGCGTTAAATGCCGCCACTTAACACGCAATGCTTCGAATTCAGCGGAAAGTGGGGAACAGAGTGTCTTAACACTGGGGTCCCTCTGCCTACCCTGCTGTATGCATGGATACAGCGTAAAGCTAAAAAAAAATCTAATACAAAGCATATATATATATGGTATCTAATACATAGCACAGAGTTGAGTTCCGCCCGTCAACACGAAATGTCAGTTCAGTTCAGTTCCTTAATTATAACCCTTTGATCGTGAAAATAAAGCCAACGTCACGGTGTATAGAGAACACACGAAGGAGATTGTACGGTAAGACATAACGTCTTGATATTGAATGTCTTGACACTAGGGTTTCTCAGCTTTTCCATACCATGCGCGAAAAAGCGTGAAGCTGAAAAAAAAATCTAGACTCTTAAAAGACTAACAGCAACGCGCTTATATTATATTCTTATAATCATAATTTAGAAGTTTTCTTCCTTTTTTTAAAAAAAAAAAAAAAACTGCTTCACGCTATATCCCGCACACAGCAGGGTAGGCAGAGGCAACCTATTGTTAAGACATTCCGTTCCCCACTTTCTTGTTAAGTGGCGGAACTTAACGCCGCGCTTTACCTCGACACCAGAGCGAAGAAAATGGAAATATAATTTCCTTTCCTCGAGTGGGAATCGAACCCACAACCAGTCGTTTACAGTCACACGCTTGTGCCACTGGGCATAATTTAGCAGTGATGTAAAGAAAAATCTTTAGACTTTAATTTTACAGTTTTTTAAAGTTTTATTCATAAATTTAGAATAAGATAACTTTCTTAAAAATACTCTTTCTTACTTCTTAAAAATATTCTTTAGACTTTCTGTTACGAAAATTATACAGACGAAGGAGCATAAAATTTGACATAGTTTAATTTTGTGTGGAAAAATATGGTTTATATCATTTTTATAGAGGTAGTGTGGAGGATGTATTATAAATACATTGTTAATATAACATTCATTTTTTCTAAAAATTGTACATGGTTGCTACCACCAATACCAATTTTTCGCATTATAGGATACAGATAGCATAAATGAATAAATGAATTCATTTTGGTTGTGATAAATTTATTTAATTGAGGCCAGTCGTGGCGCAGTGGCACAAACGTGTGACTGTAAACGACTGGTTGTGGGTTCGATTCCCACTTGAGAAATGGAAATATTTATTATTTCCATATTCTGCGCTCTGTCGAGGCAAAGCGCGGCGTTCCGCAACTTAACACGCCATGCCTCCAAAATTCGACGGAAAATGGGGAACGGAGTGTCTTAACACTAGGTTCCCTCTGCCTACCCTGCTGTGTGCGAGATACAGCGTGAAACAAAAAAAAAATCTCTCAATTCACTATTATTGATGAGACAACTAAATGATATATTTATATTTTTTGCAGCATCCCACTTTTTTATTATTTATTATTTATTTATAACAGAGTTATCAAATTTGAAACTCAACACTGCTTTTTGTATTAAGTATCAAAGTGAACAAATAAAAATTGCTTAAATATTATTATCATTCCACTTAGTTGAAATCGAACTTATAACCATCGGATTCACGATCAGACGCTGTCTCACTATGCCATGATAACCTCCTTTTAGTTGAATAGTATTCAGAAAAGTTAAAATAAATTTCTCTTACATTTAAAAGAATCATTTTCTACTTGTTCGTAGCTAACTTAAGAAATACTAGGTCATTATAGGAATTTAATTTAAATACTATTAGCCGGTACATTAAGAATAGGCAACATCTACAGAAAAGGCCATCGTGGCACAGTGGGACAGCGTCTGGCTGAAACTCGATGGTTATGGGTTCAAAGTCAAAGTCAAAGTCAAATAATTTTATTCTAAATAAGAAGTTACAAGCTCCATTTTTTGAACGTCAAATAGTTTACCACCCATTCACTAAATTTAATACCTCAGACCTGAGAAGAACTGGCGCAAGAAACTCAGCGGGACTTTTTTTTTAAAGTCATTTTTCATGTTTTTATTCCCACTCGGGAATGATTATAATTGAATGTTCATTTCTCCGGCACTTAAGACAAAGCGCAGCGTTGAGTTCCGCCCCTCAACATCTAATGTCTCAATTTCTAGCGTACAGTGTCTTGACAATAAATTCTCCCTGACTACCCCACTATAACGGAATAAGGATGAAACTTCACTTCACGCTTGTATTCCGCACACAGCAGGGTAGGTAGAGGGAACCTAGTATTAAGATACTCCGTTCCCCACTTTCCGCTGAATTCGGAGGCATTGCGTGTTAAGTGGCGGAACTTAACGCCACGCTTCACCTCGACACCAGAGCGAAGAAAATGGAAATATTAAATATATCCACTCCTCTAGTGAGAGTCGAACCCACAACCAGTCGTTTACAGTCACGCGCTTGTGCCACTGGGCCACGACTGGCCACAGATGAAACTGAAACTGAAAACCGAAATGATTGTCAAAAGAAGCAAAAGGTGTAAAGCAAGTGTCAGCTGAACGTGTGTTGAATAAATTCCACTGGCAGTTCTGGTCGATCCTAATTTCTTTTGAATTAATCATAGAGGTATTTCTTTAAAGGTTTTTTTTATATATTTTTTCGGCTTTACGCTTTTCCTTCATAGCAAGGTAAGCAAAGAATCTAGTGTCAAGATACTCTGTTCTCCACTTTCTAACTAAATTTGTGATAGTGCGTGTTTTTTTATCATCCAAAACTCAAGGCCACACTTTATTTGGTAATCACAGCGAAGAAACAAAAATAGTTTAAATATAATCATTTCTTCAAGTGGGAATCGAACCCACAACTGTTACACATATCACATCAAACACTGTTTCACGATGGCCCCATGCATAAATAGAAAAGTATTTAAGTCTGTTTGTGATTTTAAAAGAAAATTTAAAGTGTTCCTTTGAGCTTCTATGATTGTAAAAAAAAAATAATGATTATTTATTACTTACAAAATATATAAAATTTCTTGCTATAACCGTATAACAGAACCGACGTAGTTCGAAAATAATATATTGGCTTAAATGAGCAGAGCGCTTGGATGGCCTCCAAGACGAACAGGTTCAAATTTTATACGTTTTCAAAAATATATTTCTTATTTTGCAATATATAAATACTTTAAAAGTATAAGAATATAATTTTTAAGATATATTAACATAAAAATATCTATACTTATATTATAAATGCGAAAGTCTGTATGTTGGTCTGTCACGCTTTCAAGGCTTATCTTTCGGTCGGATTTATATGAAATTTAGAATGAAAGTAGTAAATAATCCAGGGTCAAACATAAGCTACGCATTTTTTCAAAAATCAATCTCAATCTGAACTCAACGGCTGTTTCTGTGAAACACAAAAGTTATTTTTTATTAAAAAAAACACAAAAAATACGGGAAAATGGAAAAAGAAATATACGTACCCAAATATTTACATAGGCGCTATTATCATTCTTCAATATGTAGGTACTACGAAAGAGAAACGTCTAATGTTATTACTGTAATGTTTTCTTTTATTTCGTTCTAGAGACAGTATTCGTTATTTCCTCACTTATATTTTATTGAACTCTTCTTAGAAAAATTGGGTTCTGGAGAGATATGTTATGGATTTAAAAATGAATTGAAACAATTGTTTTTTTATATATTCTGACAAAAAAAATATATTATAATATATTCAGCTTCACGCTGTATCCCGCACACAGCAGGGTAAGACAGGACGAATCTAGTGTTAAGACACTCTGTTTCCCACTTTCCGCCGAATTCGGAGGCATTGCGTGTTAAGTGCCGGAATTAAACGCCGCGCTTCACCTACACCAGAGCGAAGAAAATGGAAATATTAAATATTTCCACTCCTCGAGTGGGAATCGAACCCACAACCAGTCGCTTTACAGTCACACTTTGTACCACTGCGCCACGACTGGACACAATATATTATAATAATTAAAATAATCATTTACCTGTAAAGGAATCGAACTTATTACTAGGGTTTACAAATACATATTCTGTCTTATGTCCCTATACTTACTTATATATTATGACATATTTACTACCTATATATTCATCTAAAATAATATTATTCTTTACTTTGAGATTTGAATAATATGCGGAATTCAACGCCGCACGTCTTGCTCATCGTTCTTCAAAGAGAAAATCGAACATACATTGAATTTACAGTCAGATATTGTCCCACTGCGCCGGCCTAGTGTCTTGACACTATGTTCTCCCTGACGACTGTTTATGATATACGGGAAATAACGTAATATAAAATCGATATGAACACGCAAAAAATAAAAAGTAAGTGAAAAACCAAATATTTTGAAACGGATACTGTTACTTTCCTAGTTTTAATAATACCGGTGGAGCTGTGCAGTGGCCTTTTTATTACGAGGGCACTCACCGATATTGAGTCTTTAGCTAATTGGAGCCTTTTTGCTCGATATTACTTTATTTTTCATAGAAACATTATACAATATAGTAAAGGCAGTTTCACGCTTCTTCCCGTATGTCAGGGTCAGAGAGAATGAGTGTCTGAGAGTGAATATACTCCGTCCTTTACTTTCCGCCTAAATCGAGTTATTGTGTGTTTCCCGTGGGGGGACGGGTTAGAATACAATTCCCCTCCGTCGCTGAGCAGTGTTCCGTGAAAAGCAGGTAATCCAGTAGCTTGGTGGTAGGAGATTCATTCTCCGACTGGCTCGCGACCACTATCTTCCACTTCTACTTCAAGTTTTAGCTTAAAAATTAATGACCATGGAGGTTGTCTATTTTAATAATATCACATTAAAACTACAGGCATATTTTTTTTAATATTGACATAAATAATAATGTGTGTGTAAACTTTCAAAATCATTTGGAATCATGGACAGCGTCTGACTGAAATGGATAGTGAGATCTCCACTGAGAGATTTTGATATATTTAACTATTTTCTTTTCTCCTCTGATAAGGTGAGGTTGAGCAACGCATAAAATTTCAATTTCCGATGAAAAATGGAGAGGTTAGTGTCTTGACACTACGTTCTCTCCGACTGCTATGCTATGAGTTAATAGGCGTACATATTGCTATAAACTTTTACCTACTTCTTGTCCAAGTTAGCATATTCACAAGTAATCCTATAAAGCTTCATTTAAAAAGCTTTAAAATATGCAATAAATACTAACAAGTTTATGACATGAAAATTTTCATAATACTCATTATGATGACGCAACTGCATTTTGTATGCAAATAACCCCATACTTGCATAGTAACAACAAAATTCGTTAAGAACTTCCTTTAGAGCTCGCAGTATAAGGATGCATTGTTACAATGTGCTATTTAATTTGTATGGTGGTTAATTTGTTTTTGCTTCACGGTTTTTTCTATAAGGCAAGGTAGTCAGAGAGAACCTAGAGTGAGGACCCTCCGCTCTCCTCTTTAGGTCCGACTTCGAGGCATTAAGTGTGAAATGTTAGTGAAGAAACTTAACGGCGTGTTTGATCTCCTTACCAGAGCTGAGCAATAAAAAAAATAATTGTTATGGTTTTGGCTTTCTACTCTGAAAGAATCGAACCTATAACCCAAAGTAAGACCAGTAGTAGCACAAAGGCATAACGTGTGACTGTAAACGTGACTGGTTGTGAGTTCGATTCCCACTCGAGGAATGAAAATATTTATTATTTTTATATTTTCCGCTCTGGTGTCGAGGCAAAGCGGCGACAAGTTCCGCCACTTAGCACACAATGCCTCCGGAGTGTCTTACCACTAAATTTTCTGTGCCTTCCCTGCTGTATGTGGGATACAGCGTGAAGTTAAAAAAAACGTGGAGTAGCTCAATAGCGTATTTTGTCTTCTCACCATAACTGAGGAATGAAAACAATTAAATTTTGATCTTTCTAAAGAGTGAAAATCGAACCAAAACTAAAATCTGAATAAATACAGTCATACATTGAGATAAATTCTTATGGCTATATAAGTCAAGCTAAAAATATCTGTACCACTTAAGTATATCTCAAACATCAAAAGTCTTTACTTTACAAGAAGTACCGGAAAGCATCTTGAATCGATTTTAATAACTCTCGATTGTAACATTCTGATTAAAATCCGAGTGTAATATCGATATGAAAGGTACCAATTAGCTAAAGACTCAATATTCCGAAGTGCCCTCAGAATAAAAGTGCCTGGCGAACTCGAGCTTTCAACCGATTTCTATACCGACTTTCGATTCTTCTTTGGATGTAAGAAATTGGAAAAGAATTACGCGGTATAAATATACTAACATGGTATACTGAGTACGCCTTGTGACCTGATGTTTATAAGTTCAAATCCATATTGAGATATAAATTAAAGGCATTGGTGTAATGTAACGTAGTGAGATAAGATAACCTCGATTAGTTGTAGATTCGATTTACACTAAGTTACATAAGTAAATTGGTAAAAGTATACATTTTGCAACAGAAAATATAATGACTTTTTACAGCTTCACATTTTCTCATTCAAAACACTCTGTTCACCACTTTTTGTCCGAATTTTCAATATAAATAGAGTGACAGATCCCAAAACCACCAGCGCCATCTGTCTAAGGTACCAGGCCAGAAATACTAAAATAATAATTCCTTCGAGTACATTCTAATTATTCCTTCGAGTGGGAATCGAACCCACAGCCAAACACAATAGTAATCCACCACTAAGCCACAATGGCATCAAATAATATCATGTTCTCTACACTTTTGAATTACTAAACTAAGGTACAATTCCCCGTAATTTTCCATGTCCGGTAAGTGGCGGAATTTATTCATATCACGTAGAGAGGCGCTAGGAGCTGTAATGTTTGACTTACCTACGTACAGAATCCAATTTGAGGCGCCCGAACACATTTATTGATGTCAAACTCTTTAAACTAACCCTTGTGACACTTTGGATAATATAGACAAATATATTAAGATATACTGGGTTCAAATTTAGCTGGTGATAATTGTGAAGTTGTGTTTCTATATAGATAGCAGTATGTGTATTAACTGTGCGACTAACATTTTTATAGCGTAGCGTAGGTCTAGTATGGTATAAAAAAATATTTTTCTTAAAATAAATACATTTTTCGTTGGACAGTATAAATGAAAATATAATATACATGGTTCACTATATTCTATCTGTCGAATAGACGAATCGTAAGTGAAGATTAAGGGACGAAGTGACTTTAATGTATTGCCAAGACATGGTTTTTCTTTTTATTGAAAAGAGGAGGGCAAACGCGCAGGAGGACTACCTGATGGTAAGTAGTTTACGTAAAGTAGTTACCTTCGACCATGGGACATCTACAACATTAGAAAGGTTGTGGATGCGTTGCCGATCTTAAAGGGGAGAGGAGGAAAAGAAGGAAGAAGAATGGGGATGATGGGAATAGGGAGAGCTGGCTTACACACCATCGAACCGGAACACATTATCAGACATGATAGTGATCGCGAGCCAGTCATAGAACGAATCTCCTACCACCAAGCAAAAAATAAATTGTGTGGTTCAAATTAAGCAAATTGTGCGGCGAAGCTACACTTTCTCTTACCAAATTGGGAAAATAACGCAAATATGAATATAATCTTAGTCGAGTAGAAAACGGAATATCTTGACACTACGTTCTTCTTGCTTACCCTGCTATGCAGAAAAAAATAAATAGCATTCATATTTTTCTCTCTTATAATAAAAATATAAGTTCTTAAATAAAAGTTGCAGCTGAAACGCGAAACGCAAAGAAAATAAATTGGCAATTAAATTGAAAATCAAAGTATTATTTTTCACGTATTTCATATTTTATAAAAGTTTAAGTTTTATTTCCAATACATATAGTTTGTTTTACTTATGAAGTAATGAGAAGTAAACATTAAACGAGTTACTTAATAAGTATAAACTTTTTTAAAGTTTATTTTTTCAGATTTACTTTTTTTCCCGCCTAGTGCCTTTTCTCCGCAGAATATCCCTATTTCGAAACTTTACTTGTTGTATAGCGGAACTTAACGCTGCGTTTTGTATCATTCACCAGCGCAAATAAGTGAAAAAAAAAATTGGACCATATCGCCAAGAGGAAATCGAACCTATAACCTTTCGTCTATTGTAGTTTATATACCAATACGTAATAGGAAAATATTGGACCACTTTTTACCAACATAATATGGTCTGAAAAATATGAAATTTGACATACATGATTCAAAGAAGAAGTACAGACAGCAAATAAATTCTACACCAATCTAATAGAAATATAATTATTAAAATAAAAATGGGGTTAGTCGTGGCACAGAGACAAAGCGTGACTGGAAAGCGACTGGTTATGGCTTCAATTCCCACTCGATGAGTGCAAATATTTAATATTTCCATTTTCTTCGCTTTGGTGTCGACGCAAAACGTGGCGTTAAGTTCCGCCACTTAATAAGTCTCCAGAATTCGGCGGAAGATGTGTAAAAGAGTATCTTAACACTAAGTTCCTAGGTTACCTATGTCTACCCTACTGTGTGCGGGATACAGCTAAAAACTAAAAACAATACACTTTTGTATGAAACAGCATATATGTTTCTAAGGCAATGCATATTACTCGTGAGTGGGTCTACTAGTTAACATAATTATTATACATTCAATACATGCCGTCTTGGTAAAGTAAACATGCCTGAATGAGACGTTTGAAAATCTCAGCACGCAATGTTTGTATTTGCGAAGAAAATGGTAAACCGATTAAGATATCCAGTACTAAATTCTAAAATACGTTATAATGGAGGCTGTAGTTTTGAGTTCGATTCCCACTCAGTGGAATTATATATTATTGTAATTTATTTTTTTAATTTTTTCATTCTAGTGAAGAAAAGAAGACAAAGTAAAAGACACGTAACGTTGAACGAAAGTGGACAGAAAGTGGAGAACGGAGTGTCTTGACACTAGGTTCTCTGTTGTCTTGCTTCACCTTGTTATATATAATATATGTTATTAAAAATACATTATAATAGAAATAAAATAAGCACAATAATGTAATTTTATTCTCAATGAAAGTTTGACGCTGTTTGTTGTAGTTTGTTGTTTAACGCTTTTCCCGTATAACAAGGTAGTCAGAGGGAATATAGTGTCAAGACACTTATCCTTCAATTTTAATTAAATGGGAAATAAATCAATTTTAGACCAGGTAAGGTAGAAGATACCTAACCTTTTAGGCTAAAGTTAGCTTACTTTATTTGTACAAAAAAATGCTTAACAAACTTGTTAAATTATCTAAATTAAATATATTTTTCTTTAGCTTCATGCTGTATCCCACACACAGCACCTTCCGCCAAATTCGGAAGCATTGCATGTTAAGTGGCGGAACTTAACGCAACGCTTTGCCTCGACACCAGAGCGAAGAAAATGGAAATATAAATATTTCCACTCCTCGAGTGGGAATCGAACCCACAACCAGTCGTTTACAGTCACACGCTTGTGCCACTTTACTACGACTGGCCCCTTGAAATTAAATAATGGTATTTTAATATACTTTTTACAGCTTTACACTGTATCCCACAAAGCAGAGAGTGTATTCATAGAGAATCTATTCTCCACTTCCCGCTAATTTTAAAGAAAACAAATGATAAAAATTCATAAACAAAAGTGTAAAAAGGAACCAAAACAGTCTACCAAAAAAAAATTACGGTCGTTACATCGTGAGTGAGTCATCAGTAGACAACGGGGTCGGAGCGCATAGCACTGTAAAATATTAATTTTAATAACAAGCCTTTGTCACTCGGTATGGTTGAGCCGCTTCTATTATTAAAACGTTAATCTACTCAAATCTCTCTCAACGACCTCTAAAGTGTATGAATACGATATACACTTTGCTAAGTCTTAACTAACGGCAACTTATGCGGTGCTTACCTACGTTGGTACCTAAGGGTAGGTTATATATTTATTGTAAGGTTTAAGAATTAGTTTTTAAGGTTATTTCTAATTGATTGACATTTGGGGCCAGTCGTGGTGTAATGGCACCAAGTGTGATTATAAAACGAATGGTTGTGGATCCGATTCCCTCTCGAGGAGTGGAAATATTTAATATTTACTATTTCTTCGCTCTAGTGTCGAGGCAAAGCGTGGCGTTAAGTTCCGCCACTTAACACGCAAAGCCTCCGAATTCGGCGGAAAGTGGGGAGTGGAGTGGGGAATGGAGTATCTCAACACTAGGTTCCCTCTGCCTCCCCTGCTGTGTGCGGGATGCAGCGTGAAGCTATAAAAAAACATTTTTTTTAGCTTTACGCTGTCAAAACAAAACATTCAATGATAATGGGATCCTAACAAGACATTTCGTTCTCTATCTTCTGCCTGAATTTGGGACACTTCGTGTTGATTAGCGGATCTCAACGCCGTACTTTTTCTTACCCGAGCTCTAATTTAAATGTCATTCCCCCGAGTGAGTATCGAGCCCACAACCATTGCGATAAAAATCACATGCTGTACCACTGCACCATATAGGTTCTAGCTATTTTAAAAAAAATATGAAAAAATAATATTACATACAAAACGTTAAATTTTTCATTCAACGAATTTGAATACTTACAAAAACGCGTGAAAAGAAGTCGTTTTGGAAAAACAACGTCACGGTGACTTCACTGCTTTTATGTAGGCCCTGTAAAGAGGTCCATTGAGTTTTTATAGCCAACATAAAATACCCATGTTCAATGACAAAAAATATTTTTTTTTCTATGGTTATAGAAATTGACTGAGCTTAAAGTAATATATATATTTTTAACTTCACGCTGTATCCCGTCTACTGGAGGATAGGCAGAGGGAACCTAGTGTTAAGACACTCCGTTCCCCACTTTCCGCCGAATTCGGAGGCTTTGGGTGTTAAGTGGCGGAACTTAACGCCGCACTTTCCCTCGACACCAGAGCGAAGAAATTGGAAATATTAAATATTTCCACTCCTCGAGTGGGAATCGAACCCACAACCACTCGTTTACAGTCACACGTTCGTGCCACTGCGCTACGACTGGCCCCTGTAAATTTATTCTTAACCATTTTAGTAAATTTTGATTTTGTTAAATAAAAGTACAAAACTTCGTATAAACTGAGATAGCTTCATGAATTTGCGATCAAGTCATAACTATGGTAACTGGATGCACATAGTAATGTGCTTGCTCGCGCTACACGATCAATCTGTGTTCAAATCGGATATGTTTTACTTAATGTTAGTAGCTTCTAGCTTATTTGCGGGACAGCTTCACGCCTTATTCCACTCGGCAGGGTAGAGAGAAAGACATAGTGTCAAGACACTCCGTTCTCCACTTTCCGCCTGAAATTAAGATATTGCTTGTTGAGTGGCTGAACTCAACGCCATGCTTTGTCTTAGTACTTTAAATACATTTTTTTTAAGTATTTCAATTTTTTTATCAGTGGAGGACAAAAATTCAGTGAAAAATGTCGGTTATTATAGTATTAATATGCTTGCAGTATAATGTTTTTAAAGTTATGCCACTTAATAAATAATGAATAGATTTCGTTCAGAAAGTAAAGTGACGAGTGGCTTGACACTAGGTTGGCTTTCACAACAAATAAAGCTTAATGCTAAAATAAATTATAAGTACTTATGATTTTGCATAGTTTCATGCCTTTTTGTTATATAATTTTCGATTTACAAAAATGTTCATATATTCAGAATCTACTTAATAGAATAAACCTTGAACTGAAATATAAAAATTTCAACCAAAACTTTGAATCTGCTACCGTCGGGCAGAATAGAAAATCCTATCTACTCAACTACTATACCGTCATACTATTTCTTTAGAGTTTGAATTTAATTTTAAAATATCTTATAGTGGGATTGCGATAAAATATGGAATAAATTCTCCGAAGACCAACGGCTTCCTTTGAAAGTTCAAACAGAATATGCAAGATAGTTTTCAAGGAACTCTACGTGTTCTGCAGTTGTAAAGTATTGCGTTATTTTTCTTATCTTTATAATTTTATTGAGATTTCTTCAAATTATAAATAGTTATTACTATTGAAAATCATAAGATATTATCAGCATTGATTTACTTACTATATTACTATAGTATGTTAAACTAAACTAAAATATAATGGTGATAAAGGTGAATTGGGGCCAGTCATAGCGCAGAGGCACAAAGTGTGACTGTAAAGCGACTGGTTGTGGGTTCGATTTCCACTCGAGGAGTGTAAATATTTATTAATTCCATTTTCTTGGCTTTGGTGTCGAGGCAAAACGCGGCGTTAAGTTCCGCCACTTAAGGAAATGTCTCCGAATTCGACGGAAAGCGTGGAACGGAGTGTCTTAACACTAGGTTCCCTCTGCCTACCCTGCTGTATGAGGGATACAGCGTGAAAAAAAAAATTGAGATCATAAAATATTTACTGTACATTTTCGCTGTCTTAACTTTGAAAAAAATATTTGGACTAATTTAAACGGGATACGTAAAATGTAGCAAGAACGTAGTATTCTAGACACAAATTTAAATCTCTATTTCCGGTCACATTTAGGCAATAAGTGCTAACTAACAGTTTAAACATTCAAAGGGCTTGCGTAAATGTTCGAACGTGTTTCAATAGAACAGTAATAGAATACAAAGTGTCGCTGTAGTACTGCAGTACATTTTTCTCAATTTCTCGTTTCTTCCCGCCCATTAGAGTAGTTAGGGAGTACCTAGAGATAAGACACTTCGTTCTTTAATTTCTCCCCGACATTATGCAAGTATAGGAACTTAACGACACGCTTTGTCTTCTGTCTCTGTGGTCGGTCCTTCATGACTGAAGATCGTGGTTTTGGTGCGATGCTGAGCTGGATCGGCGAACTGTCTCCAACGGCTCCTGTCGGTTGCGATGGGAGCAAGCGCGTAGATGGATGTGTGCCTGATTTTTTTAGCTGATCAGACCATGTTCTGGGTACACGGCCTCTAGATCTCTTTCCTTACGTATTACCAACGATGATCACTTTTTCGAGGTTGCTGTATCCGCGTCTCATCACGTGTCCAAAATAGCACAGAATGCAAATGCTGAACGGAGACAACTAAAAGCTCAATATTTTGGGTTAAAAGCGGAGAATGGAACACTGCATTCTCCTATGACCGATGCATTTTCGACTCGACTGCATTCTCTGTCTAATAACTGATGACCAAACCCTCTTGTTGCAGGAAATAGCGTACAAGTGAAAAATAAATATCAAACGCTATTCCATTTATTTTATACACTTGTATTTCATATTATTTTTTTTTATTAATTTACCTGTTCTTAACTAGTATCAGCTATTAGTTTATTCCCTTGTATAATGTCCAGTTTTCCTAATAGCCCAATAAAGTATAACTAAAGTATGACTTACTCTGAGAATAGAACCCACAACCACCTACTCATCAGTCAGCATTCAGAAACAACCCAACTGAGCCACAATACCTAGCCTTTCGCAGAAGTTCCCATTCGTACCTTCCATATTTCGTATAATATTTTTGAGAATTTCTAACAACTTTTGATTAACACAGAAAGTTAGTGAAAGTTGAAATTAAAAAAAAAACTTGCACAAAGACTACGGAAGTTTGTGAGAACAAAAGCAACAACAAACTTTGGCTTGTTCATCAAAAAGTTCATAACCAGTCGTAATTATGTGCTTAATTAATTACTACGTTTATTACATTAACATGGCTTAGCCTGTGTTTTATTTTTTGTTTTCAAGTCGGTATTTTTTTCAGATTCATGCTTTTTTCTCGTGCATGGTACGATTCCAAGATACGAAGAGAAAATTTAGTGACATGACACTCCGTCTCCACGTTCGCCTGTATCCAAGACATCGCGTGTCTTAGATGAACTCAGCGCTTTGTCTTGTCACAAGAACAGAGAAATAGAATAATTTAAATATATGACTATATTTAGTGTCATCACTCATCATGACTATAGTCAGTCCTCAGTATAGCCAGAGTAAGAATCGAATTCACAACCATAGCGCATGCAGTCAGATGCTGTCCACTGCTCCAAGATAGCCTCCTTTTCGTTACAGTTTTACTATATATATATATTTTTAATAGGCAGAGGGAACCTAGTGTTAAGACACTCCATTCCCCACTTTCCTCCGAATTCGGAGGCTTGCGTGTTAAGTGGCGGAACTCAACGCCGCGCTTTACCTCGACACCAGAGCGAAGAAAATGGAAATATAATTTCCACTCCTCGAGTGGGAATCGAACCCACAACCAGTCGTTTACAGTCACACGCTAGTGCCACTGGGCCACGACTGGCCACTGACAAAAAAAAAATAATAAGGAGTCGATTAGATGATGAAATAGGGTGTTTTCCAAATTTGTTACGAGAGGAGCGGATTACAAGATTTTACGTATACCTACGTCATAACCACAATAGATAATTAAAAATAGTAAATAATGGGTACGGAAATAAGATATCAGGTTATCCTATTATCACTTTTGTTACAAAGTTACAATTTAAACCAAGCAAAGGCGTTGCCATAAATGCATTCAAACCATTTAAGAGGCATCGGTGCAATGCCAGCGTTTATCAACCACATTGTTTTCTTAAATATTTTATTTATTATTCATTTTTATAAATTATTTAATTTTGTCTGTCAATAAAAAGAAATGACGTATTTTCAGAAACCATATGATAAACTTATTCCGATAGCCACCATAGCTGACATTACTATTATCAAAAGATACATTTTAGTTTCTCCACCAATAAGCCCTAATGTACACGAAAACAGAATGGGTGGTTCGAAAAAAACCGTCTCGCCAAAATCCAGTCGTAAATTCAAGTTTCACGAAGTAGTCACGAGTAATACCGTAAACCAAAATTACGTCTAAGCCAGGCCCCGTTGAGACCTAGGGAACCTAATTTCGCTGATGACTCCTCGCCATTGAATTATTCATGCTAACTCGATAGATCCAGATTGTTTAATGCGGTTTGCTGCACGTGGACATAAATATGATTTTTTACGATATTTTTGACAGTTCGGGCTACTAGTGTAAATATATTTTCTTTTAGAGATGGGTAATGTCATATATTAGTGATTAGTGAGATCTAAATAGGGTGGTTCTTTTCAAATTAAATTACCTATATTTTTTTCATAATACATAATTTTAATGGAATTTATTTTAAGATTATTTGTATTTATTTTGTTATTTTAAAATACAGTTATTCGAAAACAGTGAGTTTGTTATAGACACGGATAGAGACACAGAGAGTTTGTAAACGTCAGGTTTTCGTATATTTTTGAATATATGCAATATTATCGGTCAAAGAGATTCATTTGTATGTAAAAACGAGAAAACAGTCTTATTAAGTAAGCTAGTAGCTGCCCACATCTTCGCCTACTTGGATCAAATGATTATTTCCATAAAAATACCCATCACGTTGTACTCGAGGAGTGGAAATACTTTATATTTCCATTTTCTTCGCTCTGGTGTCGAGGTAAAGCGCGGCGTTAAGTTCCGCCACTTAACACGCAATGCCTCCGAATTCGGCGGAAAGTGGGGAACGGAGTGTCTTAACACTAGGTTCCCTCTGCCTACCCTGCTGTGTGCGGGATATAGCGTGAAGCTATTTAATTTTTTTAATTTTTAGTAGCTGTCCACATCTTCGCCTACGTAGATCAAATGATTCTTTCCATAAAAATACCCATCACGTTGTACAACTTTTGATTTCAATTCTATCTTATAGTATACCTAGACCTTTGATTGTTCTGCATCAAGTGTTTTACTTTTCAATATTAATTAAAGCCTAACTATGTGCAACCAATAATAAAATTCATTCGAATCTGTCTAGTAATTTTAAAGATCTATGCGTACAAATTTTCGTTTTTATAGTGTTTTCTTATAGTACCTATAGATTTATTTAAAGGCGATATAAGAACTGCTTACCATCATCACTATCCAATTTTATACCACAAAAACGTCTTTATTTCTAAAAATAAAGAATCTGACCAAACAATAAATCCAGACTTAAAATTAAACTATAAATAAGGAGTAAAACGTCACATAATTCATATAAAACTTGTGCCCAGCGTGGCGCCATTTATTTGATATATCGCGAGAAATTTCATTAAAGCACAAGTTTTTCCATAAAAATCTAACAAATATTGATGACAGTCGATGTGTTAGTTGTGTGAGTAATGTAAGGGCTACGATCGGAATCCCTTATGACGATTGAGAAATGGGTGCCCTTCTGTTCAGCAATCGTGTGGTATTTTCTTTTTAATATTTTATACAATTTATCCCGTATCGTAGAATGTTTAGAGAGAATCTAACGTTAAGACACTCCGTTTTCCTCTTTCCGCCGAACCCATTTCAAAGTGTCCTTGAGTTACGACATTCAACACTCAATGTATTGGATCGTAGTGGTAAATGAAGAACAGAGTGACTTGTCACTAAGTTCTCTCTGCCTATATTATTATACGGAAAGAGTTATACTATGGAGCTAGGTAGACATCCTGACTCAGTAAAAGCTTGTAGTAGATTCAATTTTCAACCAAAGGAACATTTATGTTTAAATAATTTTTATTTTTCCACTCTGATCGCAAATCACGAAGTTGAGCTTTGTTTCTGGGTTCACTGGGATCTGTGTTTATGAGACCCTGGGTTTATAAGGGCAACGCATAAAAATGATTTCTTTTTATATTAAAAAACAAATTGCGTTGCACTGATATATATAACATAATTATTCCTAACAATATAATCATCGCTTTCAAATACCATGTGTTGTCTTGAGCCTAGAGTCTAGGCAGTAGTAGAGCGGTAAATGAGATAAGACACCTTGCAAAACCTCAAAGGAATGAACGCACCAGTGTGTCATAATCTTATGGGTATTATATATGGTGGAATGTATTTCATATTCACACATTGCTCTAACTTTGCCAGATAGACAGAATGAACCAAATTAAAGTTTAAATAATGTACAAACAATAATATGTTTAAATTTATATAGTTATAATATTGTCTTTCAAAAGAGTTTATTGTAGAAATAAGTAGATTAGGATAACTAGCTTAGTGTAATTTAAAACATCACTTAATTTTAATTTTGAGTAGCAGCTCATGTAAATGTAATTTAAGAGTTATAATCTTTACTGTTTAATTATTTAAATTATAAAAAACATCGTTCTCCAATTTCTGTCCAAATAAAAAAAGCGGCCCGCTCAACTGAACTGCAATACTGTTTCGTTATATTGCAACCCTTTGGGGGTAGATTTTAAAGAAATAAATTAGCCTATGTTTAAACTTAGATTATCAACTATATTTATGCTAAAATTCATTACAATCAGTCAAGAAGTTTAGATTTTTCATATAAACTTTCATCCCCTAATTCAATCCTTTAGAGGTAGATGTTTGAAAAAATAAGTAGCCTATGTTAGACCCAGTAACTTTTACTACTTTCATTCTAAATTTTATCCAAATCGGACTAATAGATTGTCCATGAAAGACTGACAGACAAACACACAGACTTTCGTATTTATAATATAAGTATGGATATATTAAAAAACATTAAAGCTAATCTTCCATTTTTATACGTTTTAATTACATTTTTTTTGTAACTTTTATTTTAATCTATCTATGTATGTTTTTTGGGTATAATGGTGCAACACAATTTTTAAGCATCATCATATCATTAACTGATTAAACTGTAATCTTGTGAAAATATTTAGTTTGGATGAAAAGGCATGGTTAGCTTAATAAACTTGTTTTTAAAAAAGATCTTGTACTGTTAACTTTTAACAACATTTAAAAAAAATATGAAAACTGTTTATAAAATGTCAAAAACACTATTTTTTTAATAAAAATATTTAGTTACAATATAGTTTGAAGTTCTTTCGTTTTAAAGTTCTTTTAATATGTATTATAATATATTTCAATATTTTTAAGGTCATTCCGGCGAGAGCGCCTGACAGACTGACGTCTACGCGATAGTAGTAGCCCCCACTCGGAGAAATGATTATATTTGAAGTTATTTGAAAAGACACGTGACGGCGTTGAGTACCGCCACTTAACACGCGATATCTCGAATTCACAGAAAGAGAAGAACAGAGTGTCTTAACACTATGTTTTTCCCTGCCCACCCTTTTATATGGATAAAATAGTGAAGCTAAAACATCAGTGGCCAGTCGTGGCCCAGTGGCACAAGAATGTGACTGTAAACGACTGGTTGTGGGTTCGATTCCCACTCGAGGAGTGGAAATTATATTTCTATTTTCTTCGCTCTGGTGTCGAGGTAAAGCGCGGCGTTAAGTTCCGCCACTTAACACGCAAGCCTCCGAATTCGGCGGAAAGTGGGGAGCGGAGTGTCTTAACACTAGGTTCCCTCTGCCTACTCTGCTGTGTGCGGGGTATAGCGTGAAGCTATAATAAAAAAATAATATTTATTATAATGTAATAACTAATTTCTGAAAATAGTTCTTTCTGTAAATCTGTAGAGATATATTGAAAAAACAATACGAAAATTTACAGCAACACAATTCACCTTTAAATTTGTTACTAACAAATTATATACTAGAATTACAAAGTTGCGAACCGAATAACCGCAGAGACCGTGATTTTAATACATCGGGTCATCCTTCAAATTTGCATAAGCTAACGAGTTATTTGCTTTAGCTAACAATTTGACCGAAATTTTGTTTCCAAATAGAGATAATACCTAAAATTGTTGTTTAGAAAAAACAAACTTCAATATAAAAAAATAAGTTGTAATAAAGCGTATTAGAATTTCGACGCAGCTGGTAGTAGAACGTATGGATTAGCGGTGATAGCGGTAGGGTATTCAGGAGGCGCGGGTTCGAATACCGCTTTATAAATTTTTATACGTTTCCTAAATGTCTTTTTCAATTTTCCTAAGTGTGGAATAACACTTTAAAAATGATTAAAAGTAAAAAAAACGTTTTTATCTACACGCTGTATCCCGCACATAGCAGGGTAGCCAGAGAGAATCTAGTGTTAAGACACTCCGTTCCCTACTTTCCGCCGAATTCGGAGGCATTGAGTGTTAAGTGGCGGAACTTAACGCCGCGCTTTACCTGTGATACCAGAGCGAAGGAAATGAAGTGTATTATAAAAAAACTTCATTATTTTATTAACAGACTTCAAAAAGAAGGGGTTTATATTATTAAAGGCTAGACAGAGAAAACATCAAAACACTGCACTTTCCGGTATGATATATGGTGAAACCATTTAACTTTGTGTTATCAGAGCCTAGGAGTTAAACTATAAGTATACAATTTTCACCGAATGGGAATCGAACATACAACCAATACCAGCATTTACAATCAGACGCTGCCCTTTTGCGCCACGATTCGTTTTTATAATATATAGCTTCATATTACGCTGAATAGTAATTACAGGCAGAGGAAACCTAGTGTCACAACACTCCTTTTTTCACTTTATGCCCGAAATCGAGACATTATATGTTAAATAGCGGAACTCAACACCGCGCTTTGTCTTGTCTGTTTGTATAATCATTTTTATGAGTGGGAATCGAACCCACAACCAAGTACATTAACAGTCAGGCGTAGTCCACTGCACTACGATGACGATATTTGCATAGTATACTATATAATGTTATAAAAATGCCAGTCGTGGCGCAGTGGCACGAACGTGTGACTGTAAGCGACTGGGTTCAATTCCCTCTCGAGGAGTAAAAATATTTCAGATTTCCAATTCCTTCGCTCTGGTATCAGAGGTAAAGCGCGGCGTTAAGTTCCGCCACTTAACACGCAAAGCCTCCGAACTCGGCGGAAAGTGGGGAATGGAGTGTCTTAACACTAGGTTCCCTCTGCGTACCCTGCTGTGTGCGGGATACAGCGTGAACCAAAAAAAAACATTAAAATCCCATAGCAACTTCCTATAGGTCATAAATAAAATTGGGACATTTCTCTTGATATTGAAATTGCATTTTAATAAAATTATTATCCAATTCGTCAGCAAGTGACGGCCGCAGGTGCAAAGATATTGGCACACTGACAGATAAGAAAGAAATTGATTCCCAGCGTCCGTCGCTCTGTCATGGACATTTGAGAGGCAATATTATATATTTTTTCCTTAAACGTGATGGCACAGTGGGCGTATAACTAATTGAAAACGATATTTACAGGTTCATATTCTTTGATTTGGGGAAATTTGAATATTTATTATATAAAGTAGTTGCTGCCTGTAATATCGTTTGTGTTTTTAAAGTATAATATTTATATTATACTTTTAAATTACAGTTTTCATTAATCACTTTTTTTAGCTTCACCCTGTATCCCTCATACTGCAGAGTAGGCACAGGGAACCTAGTGTTAAGACACTCCGTTCCCAGGCAACACTAGGCAAAGAAAATATTAAATATTTCCACTTCTCGAGTGGAAATCGAACTCAGACCCAGTCATTTTATAGTCGCCCTATGTGCCTCTGTGACACGACTAGCCCACTGGCATTAAACATTAATTGTAACAAAAAGTCAAATGGTAGTCCAAATTGGTATATTAACCCCGTTATCACGTGGATGTACTGGGAGTACAATACAGTGCTTCTTTTCATATAAGAAAAATCATCTCCACACGTTTTTCCGCAAAGTAAGTTGTCAAACAGAACCTAGTGCCAAGAAATCTCTCTCGCTCTGCGCGGCGTCATTGGGGACGACCTCTCCCTTCCAGCCGTGGTGAAGGCCATGGTGGAGAGCGAGAGGTCGTGGGATGCGGTCGGAGCCTTCTGCGAGGCGGTGGTGCTCGAGAAGGAGGCGGCGGAACGGGTGAGGGAGGTCTTCTCCAACCTTGCCGTCCGCCGCAAACGACCGGGTCGCCGGAGGGCGGCACATGATCGTCGCCTTCCGCCCTAACCGGCCAGAGGGCGGTCAGCGTGGGGCTAGCTGACCGCCTACTCACCTGGCCCGAGTAGGCGCGCGCGGTCGCTCCCGCGCGCTACTCCGAGCAGGCCGTCGAGGGTGACCTACACCACCCTTGACTCCGCGACGTGCTTTGCAGGCTCCCGCCGCCGGTGTCCCCGTGGCCCGGCTAGTGGCGGTCGAGAAGGAGCACCGTCAGGTTTTAGTGGGTAACGGCGGCGTTACCATCTTGCCTCACCGGAGTCCCACATAATCACGTATTGAGTCAACACTCGGGCTGGTATCCGTAAAGGATTTCCTGACGTTAAAAAAAAAAAAAGAAAGATAAAAAAAAAGTGTCAAGAAATCAAGACATTGCTTGTCGCGCTTTTTTTGTACCAGAGCGAAGAAATGATTATTTAAATATAAATTATTCCCCCGAAAAGGAATCGAATCCACAACAATCGTGTTTACAGTCAGACGTTACACTGCGCCACGACGGCGCTTATGTTTATTAAGTATATTTCTTTCATATCTATATTGACTATAATAAAATATATTACATTATTTATATTATCTATTTTTTTTAGCTTCACACTGTATCCCTCACACAGCAGGGTAGGCAGAGGGAATCTAGTGTTAAGACACTCCATTCCCGACTTTTCAGTATAAGATATATAAAATTTTAAGATTATAAGTTCGATAACTTTTGGTATCTTTTTAATATATTAGTTATTTTTTATAAAGTAAATATATATTTTTTTTTTTAGCTTCACGCTGTATACACCTCACAAAAGGGTAGGCAGAGGGAACCTAGTGTTAAAACGCTCTGTTCCCCAATTTCCGCCAATTTGGGAGACATTGCGTGTTAAGTAGCGGAACTTAACGCCTCGCTTAGCCTCGATACCAAAGCGAAGAAAATGGAAATATCAAATGTTTCCACTCCTCGAGTGGGAATCGAACCCACAACTAGTCGTTTACAGTCACAAGCTTGTGCTACTGCGCCACGACTGGCCTCAAATTTTAATTTAATTTCTGAAATATAAAATCCTTAAATTGTAAAAAATGAAGAACCTTTGCTCTCCTCATTGTTTTACTTCAAATGTATATACTTTACTTTAGCTCTTTTAGTTTCACAGTTTCAGCTGAAAAAATTAGAAACAAAAAAGTTCACAGGGAATCAATAAAACAACAAAATAGTATAAATCAGATTGCTTTAATTTTAGTTTTATACAAATCGAATACTACTTAGTCAATTTAACGAATAAACGATATTATCCGTCGATATTTTATATTATATTAAACTTTACAAATTTACCTTTGTAATTTTATTCTGACGTCTATTATAAAAACCTCCATAGGGGCTCTTTAATTACTTACATTACACTCGGCATTTAATCTTACCTGCAGTCGTATTATTTTAATTAATTTTAATTATTTTTCGTCTATGGTTAAGCCACAGGAACACAATGTGGAGATTTTTTTTTTTTATATATATGAGAGGCGTACAAGAATAATGTGGTGTGATGTGCGAATGTGAACATGCGTATTGTAAATTCTAGTTTTAAATAGTTTTGTGTAGTCAACCATAATTGTTAAAATTTGAAATTTTTTTTTTTAATTTTTTATATTTTTTTTAAAATTAAATGGAGTTTAGTGTTAGAACACTCTGTTCTTCACTTTCCCGCCGGAACTTAAGACATTGCGTGTTAATTGACAGATGTCATTGTCGCGTTTAATCTTGTTATCAGATCGGAAAAGTAAAATATATTAATTTAAATATTTCGTCCGAGTGGTAATCGAATCCACAACTATCGTATACAGTCACATAAAAGAGAAAACTCGAAATAAAATTACACTTATAATATAATATAACTCTATGCATTGATATTTACGTGTTTAGTAAGTTACACTTTTCTTT
Organism: Dryas iulia moderata; assembly: GCA_019049465.1. Taxonomy (NCBI): domain Eukaryota; kingdom Metazoa; phylum Arthropoda; class Insecta; order Lepidoptera; family Nymphalidae; genus Dryas; species Dryas iulia. Next base: position 2,463,208 of record CM032420.1, on the reverse strand, counting down.
AGCTCCACGCTGTACGCTTGTGTGTGCTTCACACGACATGGTAGGCAGAGGGAACTTAGTGTTATGACACTCCACTTTTCAGTGTAAGATATATTAAATTTTAAGATTATAAGTTACACAGTTACTTAAACATATTACTTTTTTTTAAATTAAAGCCTATTTCTTCAGGAAAGTTCGAAAGATAACATAACATAACTCTAAGACCAATTTAAAAGTCCATTCAACAATTTATAGTAGAATTTTCACAATTATTTTAATTAATGGTTGACTACACACATTGAAGTTATTAAGCGGAAGTACGAGTATAAAATTTCAACATAATTTTAAGCTGAACAAACATATACAATTTTGGATAATAAGTTTGAAATATAAACATATGTTTTAATACTTCTTTCATTAATGATTTATATATTATTACAAAAATGTTAGTATTTTTTTAAGAAAGAGAAAACGTTGTGTTAAGTCACTCCGTTCTCCGTTTTCCGGCGAAGTGACGAAACTTAACGCGATATTTTGTTTTATCATAGCACAGAAGTTATAATAATTGAACAATAAAAATTCCACCGAGTGGGGATCGAACCCCAGCACCTACAGAAATACAACCAGGTGCTGTTCCACTACGCTACGGTGGTCGGATAATTCTATTTTCATTTTTTTTTTTAATTTTTTTTTTTGTTTTACGCTATATCCCGCATATCTAGCATATGCGTAAGTAGAGAAGAGAGTGTTAAGACACTCCGTTCTCCACATTCCGCCGAAATTTGGTGGCATTGCGTGTTAAGTTCCGCCACTTAACCATCCAACCAGAGCGAAGAAAATGGAAATATTCAATATTTTTACTTCTCGAGTAGAAATTGAACCTACAACCAGTCATGTTTACAGTCACACTTATATACCCCTCCAACTGGCCTCCAATCGAGAAAATTATTAACAAAAATTAATACTAACAAATATAAACGAAAACCAAAAGAAATACAAAATTTTCAAGTTGAAAATTCCAACAGATCTCAGCGTCTATTTGCTTATTAAATTGGCTAACCCAAAACTTGGCTGGGAATATTGAATCGTGCCGTATGGACACCGCACAGTATCCAATATCTTATCTGTCTCAATCGTAATTGGTTTTCCGGTTTGTTCCCAGCCAGTGATATTTCCTTTAGAACTTCATTTACTTTTGTATTAATTCGAAGGAGGTATTTATTTTATATTTATTTGATCTGATTTTGATGAAATATATTGATTTATCGTGAATTTGTAAATTTTTGAGTTGAATTTTGATGGTTTTCTTTATATTTAGATATTTCGTATTTTTTTTAAAAGTGCGTTGAAATTTCGTCGTATTATATTATTTGTCACATTTTGTATAAAAATTCGCAAATAAGAATAATAAGAGCTTTCCACAAACATCCTTAAAAATTTAATTGATTGTTTTTTTGTTCATTAAAGTTTCTTCTACACATGTTTATATTTCAAAGTTATCCATATGAAAAGCTAAAAGTTTCATATTCACGATCGCCACTAAAATAATTTGAAATGAATATACAGGAGTGCTTTTGCAAATATGAACCAGCATCAGGTCGATTTATTCAGCTGTGTAAAATAATTTTGTATATATGTATTTTTTTTATGTAAATTGCCTTCATATTGTATAGATCAAAATATTTAAGTAATTTCTGACTGCTTTATTGATTTTTATGGTCTGGTTTATTACTGAATCAAACAGAAAGAAGGTAGACTATATTTTTTTAAGCTTAGTAGTAATTAACTTACTAACAAACTTCATAACAGATTATTATTTGCAAAAGAACACTCAAACAAATAACATAACAGTTAATTCCGCATTTAACAAAAAAATTGAAAACATGAGCCTTAGGTGTAACAAACCTTAAACTACAGGTACCAGATATACAGACAGACAGAATAGTGAACATTATACATATATAATACGTGAAAGTTAAAAATACCTGTTTCACAATTAAAGCATTTAGTTTCGGTTGTGCATAATGCTCATTTGTTATTATTTGTATAGATAGATAGATCAGCATTTATATTTTTAAAATTTTCTTTTTTCTTTTTTATACTGAAAAACCGTATCCAAGTGTTTATTTATGATTATTTAATGTAAAACCTCCTATTCACGTCGATATAGCACTACACAAATAACAGCAAACTAAGCGTATGATATAGAAAAAAAAATCTTAAACGCGTTTTAGATACATGAGCATGATTAAAGTTTTGGTAGTGAAAGTGCTGCATGAGAAAGTAATGAAAAATTTGAAGCGCATCAATATTATTCTAGTACTGGTGATATATAAAACACTAGAAATAATAGCAACATGGCAGCTTTATTTTTCTTATTTAATTTAATTTAATATAAAAAACACGCACAGAAACACTCATATTTTAATTAATTAACATATCGTCGTGTTTGGTAAAATTCGAACGATTGATGTAAAAATTAATCATAGTACAACTACTTGTTATAATCTAGCGATAATGTTTGAAGAAGAAATCTTTAAAAAATCAAAAACTATTCATAAACCACAGATTAACGATAAAATTTTATAAATAAAATAAATATAAATATTTTCAACGACGATATTCCATTTACATAAATAATATTATCTGTATTTTGTTTTTATTATCTGTTCTCTGAATTCACATCAACGTGAATGGCGCGATTTATTTGAAAAGAAGTATAGGTAATATTGTTTCTAAATGCAAAAGCTATTTCAATATGTAAAGTAAAGCACTGCAGATGAAAGAGTGTTTGTAATGAATCCGTTCATTTTGTACGTTTATTTCTAACCCGGTCCCGAGCAGGCGTTTTAGTTAATCCCTTTTAAGTTTATAAGTAGATCTGTATCTACAATTTTTTAATATATATTTTTTTAAAAAACACACAGAATCGCAATCTACGGGCCATATAAAACCTTTTCACAACCTCTTATTTATTTTTTTTTAAATAAACTAAGCTTTTAAAATTGGCTGATTCGACCCGTAGTTGCGGCCCAATGCTCCACAGTTAACGTTAAATTATATATTAACAAAGACACTATTTCGTTTTTTTTAAATAGTTTTTACAATAAAATTTTCAACATTATCATTTATTATTTATATATCTAGAAACGAACTTAATACAATTTTATAAATCCTAGATTTTGGCACTAATAAATACTAATTTATATATAACGATTATTTCATCGTTTGGAAAGACGAGTACATTTCCATTAGTACATTTATAATTTACTGATAGTACGACAACTATGAAGATTCTTGATTAAAATACAAAAAAAAATAAATATGCAGAAAGCAAACAAGCAACTTGGTATATTCAGCACCATACGATGAAATAAGAACATTTTTAATAACTGTCAAAACGTCAATGTCAGAAATGAAAACCACAGATAAATATAAGACTGTCAACAAGTAAAATGCAAATGTCAAAGAACACAAACGTTTTATTATATATAATATATTTAGAAAATATTGTAATTAGTGAGCTTTCTTACATTAACGGTAGCCTTAACTACAGACACGACATTTACTAGGCTATCACGACACCTATAAGAGCGAAATTGAGGAACGGACATAGACAAAGATGTGAATAAATGTTATAATTACACTAAGTTACAATAGATGCGAACTACAGAAAGTATGTGCTAAAGGATACCCAATACAAGAATGACTAGTTCAGAAATTACCACGACAGTCTTATGGTCGGCCAATCTCATGTGAACCGTCATCTCGGGCATTCACCTACATATTTAGAACGTTGCTTCATTTTATTTTTATTTTTTTTTTTTCATCATTACTAAAAACCTAATTCGCGGGAACAACCGCACTTACACGTTATATTATATACATATTATTTCCGTATAAAATCATACTTCCAATGCAATACATACTCGAGCGCGATTCCAACGCATCTTTATCTATTAAAAAAAAAAACAATGTCAATTACGTCAACTAATTCACTTCATGCTAAAACAATTTTACATTCACCATTCACTTTTAGAATACAAATTTTAATAATTACTTTTAAAATGTTATTTTATACGTGGTCTAGAGTCTAGACTATTCTATCGTTACTTTGGTTCCTTTTACTTATATAATCTGTTTCAATTCCACAGACGCCAATTCCCGATATCGCACTGTATCTACCATCTGAACTGAAAGCCAACGAATGTAAACCGTTTACCGAAAAAAATCCATGCCATATTAATCTATTTGACTCTAACAATATTAAGTCGTGTTAGTTATTTACATTTTCTTAACACCCTACGGTTATGTCGTCGATAGTGATCCCGCATTTACTTACAAAACAACATGAGAACCGTCCAAAATATTCCAAAAATTGTACAACTCCGAACTTTCGTCTGTTAGTTAAGTTACTCTCACCCATTACTTCCATATTGAAATATAATAAAAATCATTGTGTATCAAAATCACCTAAAGTAGATATATTTGTCATGTATCAAAAGATATTAAATATATAAAATTATATGCGGATTCCGTTCGAACCAAAGTACCTACTCACGCACTCTCCCACCAAACATTTTAAACAAATATCTTTATTATCATCATTCATAGTATATTAATTAAAGTGTATTTATTAGAAATATATTTAATTATATATTTAACAAATTATAATTCAACAGTTATATGCATTATTCCTATTCAACATCACATTTGTTAATAATTTAATGCTGGACCTAACTATTTGTTAATTTTTTTTATTACGTTTACCGTCTTCCGACTTAGTTACAGTTTAAAGTGACGTGTGCGTTTGAACCACGTATTCATTTTAGATTATTTCTATACATAATTATAATTACATTTAATACTAATATTAGTTCTCTCGTAGATGCGATACGGACTCGGTTCCTTCATTGCACGATGATATGGGGCGCTGAGAGCAACACGGCCACTGTCGCGATTATTGTGAACAGCGTGAACACGAACAGACAGAACCTGTGGGTGACATTTTTTTATATATATAACATAATAATTATATGTAATGCTTTATATATAACAATATCTTGAGATGGTCATGGTGCAGTGGGGCAGTCTGATTGTTAATACGATTGGTTGTAGATTCGATTCCCATTCGCCTTTTTTTGTTTCTCCGCTCTTTTATCTAAGATAAAAGGCAGTTCTGGCCACTGCACAAGCATTTCAGTCAGAAAGTATCAAAAGGAGAAAGGAGTGTCTTGACACTAAGTTCTGCTTCTGCTTTTTTTCTTTAAATATCTCTATAATAAGTTTTTTCAACCAAAAGAAGATAAACTTAAGTGTATGTTACTTTTTTCCTAGCACTTTTTTGAATAAATGGAAAATTCAATTTTCTCTATTAAATATAATTTTTACTGGACAGCAAAGTATAATGGCTCTAATCTCAGTGTGAACTTAAATTCCCACGAGTGGGATTTGTTCTCATTTTCTTACTTAATATCCCGAATAATATTTAACAATTTTATAAATATAAATATTCACATAAACCTAAACAATGTAAAAGAAACAATTAATCAAACCACAAATAAAGACCGAAAAATTAATACAATGATAAATAAATTTAGCATTATACAACAAAAATCCATTATATCTTGTTATTGTATAGAAAGCTTGCGGTAAAAGAAAAGTAAATTTGTAAGGTTCTTAGAATTTGAAACATGATTATAATTAAGCTAATTAAAAATGAATTAAAACAGATGGTATTGTTGTATTTTAGAATTAAGAAAAAACGGCTAACGGGAAATCTACATTGAACAAAATACTTATTTTTAGTATAAATATATGGAATGGAAAGCAATTTCTTCTCTGTGCCTGAATTATTGAATAAATATGAAGAGTAGAGTGATATAACTGACAAGCTCCTTCTTATCTAGCAAATACGAAAAAAAATGTTTCCAAAAAAATACAATTATATCCTAACCACCAAGAGTAGGTGTAAAAAAATAAATATAATACATCTACATAAACAATATTTTTTACATATCTCGCATTTGTTAATGACCTAGACCCACTGGAGTTAAACCTAGAGCTAGTGAAGTTAGACCTAGATCTAAAATAGTGACCTAGAACTAAAGTTCTAGTAGTAGTGTGTTTTAATGTTTTTTTGTAGAGGCACGTGGTCCATACTTACTTTCCTTTTACTTAACTTATAAGTGATAAGACACTCCATTCTTCACTAATCATACAAAATATAACATATAAAAGATGGTAAAATATGTATTCATGTATTTACCTGTCCACTACCATTGCAGCGAATTTCCAGTCGCTGATGAGCTCAGCTTCATCATCCGCTTTCTTCATCCTCGCGGTGATGAATTGTAACTCCCTTAATATTAAATGTAGTTCTCGATGATGGCTTCCCAAACCACCAACGTCTTCCATAGTTGACGGTCTCACGAATGAACGACGAAAGTCCGTTCGGAATATTGAGCATCTGTTAGGGAGAAATGAAAATTTGATATGAATGAGGAAGAATGAGAAGCAGTAAGTTTGTTTATAAGTCAAAATAAATTCAATCTTGGGATTATTATTTTGTTATTTATATAATTTCTTATATATATGTTATGGTTATAGCTATGTTATAGCTTTTTATTTGTATACAGGTAAGCATATGCTTTCACGTATATTTAAGCTAGTGGCTTATTCCTCACAATGGATGAACTTATCCCTCCACTGTCCTCTTGCCTTACATTTAAGCTATATAGAGCGCATTTGATGACATAAACTAACGGTACACGATAACTAACCAAAGTGAAATAATATAGGCGCATTATAAGCATAATTACTTTCTTACGTGTCTTTAAAATCCACGTTTACCGGTATACTAACCAAATTCAGCCTTGTCAGACAACACACCTACCTTATGACCCTAAATATTTTCTTCATCGAAAATTAATCTGACACCTAAAACGATAACTTAACCAAACTAAAAAAAATATAGATCAAAATATAGGAAAAAATATAGGTACTTAAATTATACCGCCAATATTCTTACCCAGGTCCTAAATTCCCTGTAGATGCGGTACTATTTGGTGGTGGTGGCACATGTCTAAAATCATCGTCTATATCCAATACATTAGCTAAAAGAGACTTGGACGAACGCTCTTTTAATTCTAACTCTCTCATTCTATTTGACATCATTATTGTTTTTCTAGTTATTTTCTTTCCTGGTCGCGACATCCTCAATATCCATGGCAACCATTGTAGGAACACTGTTTTTATCTGTGGAATTAATTATATTTAAGAATATGCAATAATAAAAAAACCTTCAGCCTCTTTCCCTCATAAAAGGGTCGTCAGAGAGAGCCTAATGTCAGTGACACTATAGTACCCGGCAATAAATAATGCACATCGATGCTTAGAATGAAACAGTTGGTTAGCTTCAACTTCGTAGAGCGTTGTCTCGGTCGTTTAAAATAATAACAATGAGAAACGTCACATACCAACTGAGTGACAAAGACAGCGCTCTACGAAACCGAAACTGACCGACTGTTTCGTTCTAAGCACGATGCTTATACTTTCTTTAATTTAGTTCCAAAATCGATATTACTAAAACTGAGAAATGAAATTTATAAGAAATCATGAAGCTCAAAAAGAAAATATGATACGTAGCAAGAGTTCTATGCTTTCAAATATTTATCTCATCCAAAATGGATGAATTTTGTGAATGGCTGAATGACATAGTGTATTTTGTATTTTTATTAAATCCTTTGTAATTAAATTCTCAGATTTTTTTTTAAAATTTTTTAGCTTCACGCTCTATCCCGCACAGCAGGGTAGGCAAAGGGAACCTAGTATTAAGACACCCCGTTCCCCACTTTATGCTGAATTCGGAGCCATTGCGTGTTAAGTGGTGGAACTTAACGCCGTGCTTTGCCACAGCATCAGAGCGACGAAAATGGAAATACTAAATATTTCCACTTCTCGAGTGGGAATCTAACCCACAACCAGTTATTGCAGTCACACTTTGTGCCTCTGCACTACGACTAGCCCCAAAATATTAATATCTAAAAACGTAGGTAGCACAATTTCTACAAACTTTAATTCGCCCCATTGATATAAATTATCTTCATTATTCATGTCGTCGCGTTTAAACATAATCACTTCCTGAATGTCATTGTGTACGTACATATTGGGTCACAAAACTTTCGATAAATTCGACCAAACTACATAACTAAGTTTACGATCAAATCATGTTATAACCGATATTAAATCCAGTGTAACAGCTGTAATAGAAACTGTGACAAGTTTTGATGAAAGTTCATTTAATTTAAGCTTAAACCGCAGATTGTGTTTATTTGCGACTAAAAAATATTGAAATTTTGGTATATGTGAAGAAAAAATAAGTTAATTGAATTAAAAATACATATCTAATCTAATCTAATCTAATATATTATAAATGCGAAAGTTTATACGGATGAGTGTGAGTTTGTTACTTTTTCACGCAAAAACTACTGAACGGATTTTCATGAAACTTTGCAGTAATATAGGTTTGATATCAGAATAACATAATATAGTTAAAATGTGTAGAAATTTTTAACCGAGATAAAAAAGGAGGTTCTTTTATGTGTTCCCCGATTACTCGAAGATGGGTGGACCGATTTTCAAAATTCTTTTTTGTTCGAGAGGGTGTATTTAACAATTGGTCCCGTGGTAAGGAGATCAGGATCTGATGATGGAATCCTGAAGAAATCGAGGGCAACCCTCGGGCAATTTGAAAGGCACAGATGCGGTTTTTTCGTATAACGCAATTGGGAGATCTATCTGACTCTAACCATTTTCAATTTGGGTAGAGCTGCTGATCGGAACTCAATGAAGATGTTTCTTGGTTCACGCGGACAAAGTCGCGGGTAATAGCTAGTATATAATATTTTAAATTGTACGCAGCAGGATTAGAACCCGTTCAGTTTTTATACGTCTTCCAAAAACATCATTTTCATTTTTAAAGTTTATTCACACTTAAAAAATATTTAAAATACTTAGTAAAAATTATATTTTGTTTATACCCATTAAAATGTTGTCAAGAATAATTGCATAGATATGATTTCTTATTTTCTTATACACTAGCGACCCGCTCGCGATTTCGCCGCGTAATCTGCAGCTTTCACCCCCTATTCGGACCCCCTTTACAATTCTCTGAACTTTCTGTTCAATCATAATAAAATATGGCCTATAGCACTAGATAGTGAAGCTTCTAATTGTGAAAGAATTTTCATAGTCGGCTCAATATTTCCGGAGTTTTCTTCTCACGAACAACGTTACAAACTTTACCTCTTTTTCTATATTAGTATAGATTTCACTTATTTTTTTTTTAGGTTTTAGTTAAAAAATATAATAAAGTTACTAATAACTCAAACTGTCCATATTATCTTACCCATTGTGGCATTTCATGTATGTCCGCGGTCCGGTGATGATAATTTAATACAACAACAGTCAGAACCACGGACGAGGCGACCATGAACATGATGCAGTTGAAATAAGTCCCTGTTACCCAAAACATTAACATTTTACAACTAATACTAAATTCTTTGATACTTTACATATTTACACATAAGATAAAATGCATAAAATATATACATTTTTGGACTTAAATAAAATATAAGGAGAAAATTAGGTACTTTAGTTATTATATATATTTATTCTAGTTTAAAATCAGATTATTCAGTTGGTGTTAACTTCTAATTCTATATTAGACAACAGCGAAAGCTATACATGCATCGGTTTACAAACATGCGGTTAGAACGTTTATTTACAATAACAAAAGAGAAGATGAGCTTCGGAAATGGATAGTATTAACATAAATGCTACTATACCTTTATATAAAGTAAATTGATAGAAAAAATCACACGCTTTAAAAGACAGACAAGTAAATAGACCAAGAATCTGATAGATCTGGAACTGTAAATAAAAAGAAGGAAGAAACAAAAGTAATATTATAAGATATAAGCTAAACAACAATGTCTAACATAAAAATAATTTAATATTTTTACCATAACGTTTATAAAAATAATAATTTAAATTGAAATTAATTATATAAATTATATTTCTATCGCGACATTATTGTTTATTTTATATAATACACATTATTTTAACAACATATAGGTACATTTAAAACTTAGTCGCTGGCTCGTTGCTGGATACTTGGAGGTTGGATCCTCATTGAATGAAAATTAACTTTAATCAATTTTATATAAGTAAAAAAGCGATAATTTAAAACTATGTACAAATTAAGGAGAGTTGTGCATTATTTACATATATATATACATATGTACATTTAAACTTATTCCTAAGTTTAGAACATGCTTAAATATTTGACATCAGTAGTCACCTAAATATATTATTTGTTAGGTAAACAAAATGGTCCAACAAAAATATTAAACGTGTTATGATATAATCAAAATGATAATGAATGTAAAATATAATATAATATAATATAATTAAAGAAAATGTAAGAGAGAAAGGCATAAATTATTTTAATACATTACAAGATTAAGATTGGAGGCCAGTTTGAAAAGTATCTTGAGAATGTTTAGTAGGTTAAAAGATAGCTGAATTTAAACATAGCTCAGCCGCAACGCTCGTTTCGAGCATTGGCAACCCTTAAAGCACATAAATTCCATCTTGAGTTTCTAAAATGCGAATTAAAATTAAAAAGTTTAAGGCACTATGCTTTTTAGATAGATTTCATTCAAGCGTTCTATTTATTTCATTATTAGAAATTTTGTATCGGGACTGGGTAGAGGAGAAGTTATTGATTGATTAAAATAAAACAAAAAAATTATAAGCAAAGTTTCTTCACATTTAACAATTCCTCGTAACCCATTCCCAAGTTGTATAAATATAATTTATAAAATCTATTCACAGATCATTTTTATTTATTATTTTATTAAATTTTATTTTATCTCTAGCAAACACGCATTTCTCACCTATTAGAGGGATCGCCTCAGAGGTTTTAGTGATGACGTGTCCCACCAATAGAGAGAAAACAGTTTGCGACAGGAGAATTGTAACACCTGCAAAGATCAATATACAATTCTATGAAAAACAATGACTATTTACATTTGTTTCATATCAACCCTGTTTAGTTTACGTCAGATCCCGTATTGATCGACACATCGTCGCTTTTGATAAATATTCCTGTTTGTGTGCTGAGTCGGTAATAGGGGCTCAAGTGAAATAATAAACAAAATAGAACAAAGTCATGCAAATACTGTTTTAGAGAGTGTTTTATTTAGCGTTCATTTATTTAGATATGTTAATGGTTAATTTATATAATTTATTGAAGTAGAAATTAAATTATCTGTATTAATTATATCAAACCACCCTCCAAGTATCAAAGAAATTATAATAAGGACATTTCGATGATAACATGTTATACATACACCAACAACACAACACAAATTATATACCATGGAATCGATCACGTTTGTGAATTAAAACATACGAATATAAACAATGCAAGATATTATAATACTGGTTAATAGGTAAAAATAAATAAACTTACCTTCGACACCCTCGTGTATTCAACACAAGGATATTTATGCAACAGATTTAAATATTTCATGCATTTAGTAATTGCACTATAGTGTTTGTTTTAAATGCTTAACTATAGCCGGATAGGCTCTAGATATTTGGAAGTTCTAAATTTCTTAAAATGCATAATAAATACAGTGTCAAAATCTTACAAATTAAGAGAAACGTCCGAAATCGATTCCAAGATTCGTTATTTACTCGAACACATAGCATATAACAATGGCATCATAGACACTTTAGCTACGATGAGATGAGTGGTTGTAAAGTTTAGTCAAAACATCAAAGTGGTATTTGACAGGCAAAAGCGTATTGTAGTTTAAATGAAAATCTTGTTAGCTAACATAGAATTTCAACGGGTTGATTTAACTACAGATCTACGTTAACTGTACATAATTAACTCCTTGTAATGTTTTAAAATAATATTTAGTATTTAATTTAAAAAGGGATAAAATGATAATGATAGATCAAATAAAACTGGTAAATAGTTCAAAATAATAAGTAAGTGTTGTGAAAATAAGCCAAAAAGGAGAATGGACAGGATGTCAGGGTTTTCGGTTTGGACTGTGTACCTAACAGGGGGATTGCGTCGGAGACCTGCGGCAGGGTCTCGGCTACCAGGTTGAGGAACACCGTCAGCGATAGAAGAATAGTGACTCCTGAAATCAAAAGCATAGTTAACCCTACGAGGACTTGTTTTAAAATCCGTTGAGTTTTCTGCCTCTATGCCGCCTATATGGACACAACTCTCCGATAACGGTAAGTAAAACGGTAAATAACGTGAACAATCATGAAAATCTGAACATGTAGGATATCGTAGATGATGATAAACGGAAAATACTCACAAATTTATGGAATCTGCAATATGTTACGTAATGCTGGGTACATCTAACACAAACAGTCATTGCATTCTCTAGAAACATTCAATGTTTTAAGCGCACATTTTTTCTAATATTCTTCAAAGTATTGATTTGTGATAACTTAATATTCTTATTACATATATCAAATGAAAAAACTATAAGACCACAACTTTTGCAAAAAAAAACTGTATTTTAAAGTAAACTTCGAGGATAAGAATAGAACATAGAAAGAACATGCGCAAATTACGCCTTCTATAACGCGATACCTATGAGAGGTACTGCATCCGACGTAGAAGGCAACTTTTCAGCGACCAGGTTGAGAAACACAGTCAACGACAACAAAATTGTCACACCTGTTGTCAATAAATCATATAAATTCCTTTGAACTATAAACTATAATAAGACACAAACAAAGTACATTTTACTTTAAAAAGAGAAACAAAAAATATTTGTATTTTCTTACATACCTGTTGCAAAAGAAAGAAAAATTATAAATTTATCAAAATTTCCGCATAATCCCTTTTCCATACAAAAGATCGTGTTAAAAAAAATAAGACTGACATGAGTTAATATATAGTATAAAATAATTTTAACTCTTTTTAAACATTTTTAAAGTGTTATTCCACACTTAGGAAAATTGAAAAAGATATTTAAAGAAAACGTATAAAAATTTGAACGCAGCGGGATTCGAACCCGCTGCCTTCCTGAATACCGTTTAGGCGCTCTCACCACTGAGCCATGCGTTTACTATCCGCTGCGATCGAAACTCTTATACGCTTTATTACAACTTATTTATGTAATTTTAACTCACCTAGAGTTAACTTCTCTCCGGAGTCAGGTGGCAGTGTAAACCCAAGAAGGGCCATTGAAGATATTAAAACACATGGCACTATTAAATTGAAGAAATAGTATAACGTTCTTCTTCTTATCATTATTGTGAATGTCACATCTACGTATGGTTCTGGACAACACGCGTAAGTTATTGTGTTCTTCTTTCCCGGCATGCCTGTGAATGATTTAGTAAGAATAATTCGTTTATTGAAGTCATCACGGCACAGTGAGACACTGAGACACCAGTACTGTAACTGGTTATGAATTGGTACTTTCAAAGACTAAATATATTGGAGATATATTGAGAAATGTATTATAATATACATATAATTTATAATTTTTCATTTTTCTACTATGGTATGTCAAACTACGGCGCTCCACGTTCCACATAATGTCCTGAATTTTGGTGAAAAGTGGATTTCGAAATGCCTTAATTCTACGTTCTCTTTGACGGGCCCACTCTATATAAAAGCAGCTTCACGCTTAATACGGAGTCACGCTTCACGCTTATATTCGGAGACACGCTTATATTACATAGTCAGAGAGAATCTAGTGTCAAGACACTTTGTCTTCCATTATGAGAAAATAAAACATATAACAAAAATGGATACGATACGTGATTTAATCTTACCTGTTAAATACCATTCTCCATTTGTTATAAAATCCGATAAGTCTCCGCCAGCTTCATTCTTCAAGACAAGATCCAGCTGTTTGTTTAAATACAAATTAGTTGAAAATTTCTTTGAATTAACGATACTAATCTACAGAAACTATTCAAAAAACTATGAAGAGGTTAAAATGAGCTATTATTAGTAAAAAACATGCATTATGGTGTTGGTCGTCTTCTATATAAATAAAACTAATAATACTAAATATAAATAAATAAATACTAATGTTTTTAATAATCTAAGTTACTAAGAAAAAATTACTCTCGTTAAGAAAATTCCCATTTACACTTACTTTTACAGGGAAATGTGAGAACCACAAATCAGTGCTTTGGACAAAAAAAAATAAACATAACAGGGACACATGCCAATTGTAATTATTAGGAACTACCATACGGAATCACGTAATTCCTAAAGAAATATACCTAATTACTAAATATATATAAAAGAAGAAAATATAATAAAATATATAATCACAAAAAATATATGAAGATTAACATGCAAGTTTTTTTTATCTAGTCCATCCATTTCTTTAAAAATTATTTGTTTCTGATATTATACTATTAGAAGTTTTAAGCCTATTTTGGTAGAAATTTTCAAAGAAATAGACTTACTACTGACTTATAAGTAAATAATAGTAAACGTAAACGTATCCGTATGGCAGATAAATTTGAAGATAGGATGAATATGGCACACATATTCAGAAGTGTCATTTATTTGCACCATGCAAAATAGTACATATAAAACGTTTAGGATAAAGATATCCTTCTGGTTTCTCACATGGTTCCCTTAATGGTCAACCATTCGTGGGATAAACCCAAACCCTAATCCTAGTATTTTGACTAAATCTAATATAATCTCAATGTTTCAAAAGTTATTTAAATTAATTTATTTAAATACTATTTACTCTTGCATTGGAATTATATAAATCAATGCAATACTCTAGAAGCTTCCATTTATTTATTTTATTTATTAATCATGATTAACCCATGATAATTATTTATCAAAAAATGCTTATTATCGATTTAAAATTGTCAAAATTAATATGTGATACTAATTTTATAACCATCTTATCGTTTCTAGTACCTGGTTGCCATCGTAAGTCCAGCTACCAAACTTCATGTCGCAATGTTGGTCATCGAAAGGAAACCACGTGATGTCTATCTTGCATGTGCTCTTGAAAATGCCCGGGGGTACGTACAGGCAACTGCCGTTGTTTTTGACCACCACGTTGGTCTGGTACGTCCCGTCAAAACCCTCGTCAGCACTATACCAATGAGAAAATCGTCAACTTTCTACGTCAACACGCAACTTTATCATCTCCCATAAAAACATTACAATCGGAGTTTAAAATTTAAACTGAACCGTATATTGAAAATATATGGTCCAAAAACTTTACCATTCCTAAACTATTACCTTCCCATATTTAAATATGCTCAAAAGTTACGAAGTTAGAAACAAAATCATTGACCCAATCTGATCAAAATAAATCCCAAATGAACGAACCTAATGAATCACCGTTGAATAATTTAAACAAATCCTCCGATCCGTATCAAGTCTTGAAACTGTTAACCTAAAAAGCTTTTTTAGTCAATGGTAGAACGCTTTTAATTTGCGTTAAACGTACCGTGGATAAGTCATTAAAAATTATGTTTCAACATTTTAAAACTACTATTAGAATATTCCAAACAACATTGTGCAGACGATGAATAAAGTTTAAAAATTTACCCAAAACTTTATATTTCAACATCAAAGCAATAAAAACAAAATGCATCAGAGAAAGAATAAAATTGTATCAAAAATTAAAAATATTATAGAAGCTGTTGACAAGTACGTTGTTTATTTACAAATTAACATGTTATTTTAAGCTGTGACGAAGCGAATTTTATGTTGGCTTTAACGTGATATTTTAGTAGCGCCTTGGTTTTATCTGGAACGGTTTTAGGGTGTTGATGGTAAAAGCTTCGTTCTAGATCACCTTTACCATCAACTTCAACGCGTTACATCCCATCGCTTATACAGATCAAAATAATATCCTCTCTATTATATATGTGGACTGAATTATATTTAAAATATATCTGATAAGCGAAACGATGATCGTGGTGTTTCAAATCAGCGACTAGATAGCCATGTACGTTTATTTGATCATTTTCAAGTGTGGCAACACCGAGTAGCAGGTTAGGTATTCCACGCGAATGATTGTTACTTCACACAAGCACCAATCATCACATTCGGGTTCTAACCTCCTACTGGGTTGTCACGATTTCTGAAAGTGTATTTAAAAATATCAATTTTAAACTTTTAGGTTAAACAAGCAAGCTTATAAATCTTAATCGTGCAAAGTTAATACTTACGGTTATGTGAAATTTTAATACACATTTTAAATTGCAATTACCTGTACTGGAATGTAATGTGCGCTCGCTGCAATGTTTTATTTATGAAAATTATCTTTATGTGTATGTTCGTGAAATAGTGTAGCTTAATTTTTATTATAAGTTCGTGTGGATTAACTGAAATTGAAATTTCTACTATTTCCAGCAATAAACTGGTTCACAAGAAGTATTTAGAGAACGTTTAAACTGTTATTTGTCTAAAATGCTGTCTAGGGAGCGTCTGTGTTCAGCCAGAATGTAGATCTAGATTATATTGTGATGTTCACAACCGGACCGAACAAGTTTTCGTTTATAAAATGGATATTTAAATGGGATGGTGCGGTTCATAACCTCTCTTTGTAAATGCCAGTGGATTGAAAATGTTCGCTGTACAAGTATTCTCGAGCGTTGTTGTTGCTGACTTCGTTATAGTTGTCTCTGAAGAAATCGTGTTATGTCGACTGTTATTTTTTATATTGTTGCAAGTTGAAATTGAAAAATGATGAGTTTATAATTATTTTTATTAACTATTATTGTTCGTATATTTATACTATTATACATTTGGTTGATTTTTTTTGTTTTGCCTTTATTATTAATTATAAATGTTAATTTCGCTAAAGTATCTTTTTCATTTATTTATTGCTTATCTGTGGTATAAATCAACGTGCTACCAATCGTAATTCTACTGTGTAAGATTTTGTATTGTAAGGTATTGTGCATTTAACTATATAAATTATATTTTTGCACAACCACTACTGTCAATCCTTGATTAAATAAAAACTAGTATGTCCTAGTTTTAAAACGCTAATGTATTTGTGTTTCTATGTGGAAAAATTTACAAGTTTGCATATTATTTATTCTCACTTATACTCCAAAAATCTCGTAAGACTGTATGGCTAATGACTATTGTTTTAAATATCAATATGAATAATAATAAATATATTTTTAGTGGGGCCAGTCGTGGCCCAGTGGCAGAAGCGTGTGACTGTAAACGACTGGTTGTGGGTTCGATTCCAACTCGAGCAGTGGAAATTGTATTTCCATTTTCTTCGCTCTGGTGTCTAGGTAAAACGCGGCGTTAAGTTCCGCCACTTAAGACGCATCCTATAGTCTCCGAATTCGGCGGAAAGTGGGGAACGGAGTGTCTTAACACTAGGTTCCCTCTGCCTACTCTGCTATGTGCGGGATACAGCGTGAAGCTAAAAAAGTAAATAAATAACTCTACATTTTAGAGCATACAACATTAATTTGAAATCCAAATAAAGTATAAAACTAACTAAGACCAAGCGTGTTACTCGACAATTGATCACTAAGAAACTGTGTTTTAAACGTAACACTTCGTGAACGAAAGCAATTACTGCTCCTAATGACGAATGGGAAAGCCATCCATCTTTAGAAATGTTTTAAAATTACTTAGATTTGCTCATATTTAATAAAAACTAAAAGAAACCAGTATATATTTATTTTAATTGTGTAAATTTCTCGACAGTCTTTTTGGCGTTTAAGAGTTATTTAGTTTTAATTTAAGTTTGTTGCTTTATTTTAACAATACAAAACAGTATTCAATTTCTGTTTTTACTTGATACAACATAGTAACAACTGTAATATTTAGGATTATTATAAGTTAAATTAAATAGATTTTTTTTATTTTTTTTTTGACAAAACAAACTCACGTTGCTAAGTAATTTAAAAACAATTTTAACATTTATAAAATCTGTATGAAGGTTCTGTCTACTAAGCTATATGACTTGGGCAGTTTCCGATAGGGGCATTTTTGAGCCTTACTACAGTTTATACGTTTTGTCAAATGTTTTCTCCTATTACTGAGAACTCGCAACCACTCGCTTTACAGTCACATTTTATGCCTCTGGGCCACGACTGGCCTCCGTACTTACATAATTATAATTTCTACTAAAAAAAAAATAAATATTGTACATATATCATATAAACGTACGAAGCACGAATCATGACATATCACAAATGAAGCAGTCGTAACGTTTGGCAGTAATTCTATTAACGAAGATTGTTGAGATTAAACTTAATGGTTATCACACTACGACTATTTGCATGTAATTTGACTGTTCCGTATCTGTTAAGCTGATATTGCGTATTATGTAGGAGACACCGTTGTGGTACATTTGAAGGGATAATTATATATGTACGTGACGTGGTGTGGATTAAAAAAAACACGATTTGCAAAAATAAATAGAAGTTTGACATACAAAATCGATACTAATATTATAAATGCCAAAGTCTATGTGTCTATCAGGCTCTTACGACCAATCTACCGGCGAGATTTGGATTGATTTGGTGAATTCCGTATGAAAATAATTAATATTTACACTCCTCGAGAGGGAATCGAACCCACAACCAGTCGCTTTTATTCGGTTTATTGGCTGGAATTATTATATTTTAAGTATTTTTATTTCTCCTCTCCGGTACCTAAGGCAGCGCGGCGCTGAGCTCCACCACTCAATATGCAATGTTTCTGAATTCATGTGTAAAGCAGAGAACGGAATATTGACATTAGGTGCTCTCTGATCTTCTTGTTATATAAAAGCTTGTAGCTACTTATTGCCATTTGATTAAAGCCAAGTCCCATCAGCATTAATCTTCAGTATATGTTCACTGACCTACCATATATCTACTATCAATAACATTGCAAGGAAATGCAACAATCAAAAGGTACATGACCTTATAAAATATATGATCACATCCGGTGTGATACGCGGTCAACCTTTATGTGGATTTGTTGGCGGCGTGCCAGCATAACAAAGCAGTACAAATTTTTAAAAGTCTTAGTAAATTTGACTTCTAATATCTGAACCATAAAGTGTATAACTGCGTAACAAAATGTCGCTTTTGCCGGCCGTATCTCATAAATTCTACATCCGCCTCTGGAGACTTCTGTTGTCGTGAATTTGCACCGATTTCGGGTTCTATCGCATTGATAATGCATTTGGCTCTTTTAAACATGTCTGTGGTGTTAGAATGGACTTTATTCTTTTTTATTTTATTTTATTTATAGAGGAAAGTTTTTATGTTCTCAGCTTTTAACGGATTTGTAGGTTGGATTTTATTATATGATGACGATTTTTTTCAGTTGTATCTGATTGTAGCTGTATATACATTTTAATGATTTGAGAAATTCTAAGTTTTGGTTGTTTGAGTTAAAATAATATTTAGGGTCGAAAAATACACTTTAGAAGCAAAAAATTCTTTAGGAATAATTCTTTTTTTTTCTTTTTTTTGTAGCTTCACGCTGTATCCCGCACACAGCAGGGTAGGCAGAGAGAACCTAGTGTTAAGATACTCCGTTCCCCACTTTCCGCCGAATTCGGAGGCTTGCGTGTTAAGTGGCGGAACTTAAAGCCGCGCTTTACCTCGACACCAGAGCGAAGAAAATGGAAATATAATTTCCACTCCTCGAAAGAAAGGAGTTTTCACACTTTTTTTTTCTACTTTTCTTTTATATTTTTTTCAGAATTGTGCACAAGATAAGTACCCTTGTACCTTGACCATTTTGACAACTCAAAGAGTCTTTATACAAAAATCTATTTATTAAGTTCAAATAACAACTTCTATTGAAATCTCCAAAATAAATACATAGCCTTGGAGCCAGGAGAATATAAGATTATAAGTTTAAGTATTTTAAGGTGCAGAAGTAATTATTTTGTACTTTTGAAAATGTAAGTCTTCATGGTTATTAAAGGAAACTATTTAACCCACATGTGTATATCACATATATTTCGTTATTCGAATCTATATTTTTAAAAATCTGGCATTTTGAATCTTCATTGTAGGGTAAAATAAAAAAAACACTTGCTTAAGATTATCCAGTTTGGATTTTGAGCAAACATTTATATTGTATTCTGACCATGTAAATTAACGACAAAAAAAATAACTCTTGTAAACATAATTTCGAATACAAAAGAATACATGACTAATAACCCGGTAAAATAATATCAATTATTCGGTACTCATAAATCAACAGCGATAAGGAAAATCAATAGTTCAACGTTCACGTTGATATACTTTATTTTGTCAACAATATTGTTTTTAAACAACTTTAAGGAGATATAATCTTTGAGAGGTTATTTTTATTAATACATTTATTATTTTTCCTGTTAAATTATGTATATTCAATACAACATTAAAATTAGAATGATTGGTAAAGAAACATCCTTCCATCCCAATTGCTGTAACATAAGTGCACCACTTTTTTTATACATTCGTGATTACGCTAATACCTTGCTGGTAAGGGCAAAGTAGTTGGGAAAGAACGCACATCAATGCCAGATGCAGGGCCTAGTGCTTTCATATTAATATCACGCCATTCTAAAATAGTTTTATCAGCAGAAACGCATTTAACTTGATTTTCGTCTCCTAGCTTTACTGCGTATGGAATCACCACTCTTAATACACCTTTGTCAAATGCCCATCCTGCTTTATCGAGATCGAGAATACTTGGCAGAATTCTTATATCTTTAAAAGTTTTGTCCTCCATTTCTACGGTGGTGTAAATAACACGATAATTAACTTTAACAGTGATATTAGGTTTTGTGTATTCAGGTAGATTATACTTCAGAACATAGTCCATGCCATAAGTTTCTGTTGTTCGATTCTGATTTTCTTGGCAATAGTTATCAAACACTGAGTCCATTTCTAACAACTTGTGGGCGATATCGTTAATACGTCGGTCCTCAGAACCGCCATGTCGATGACGGTGATGATCATATTTTCTTCCCAATCTTCTGAAATGACGTGAATGCCCACAGCATTCCACAGCACTTAATATGAAGAGTAAAAGCAAAATGCGATACATCTTGTTGCACTGTTTGTTGAAAAGTGAGGAATATTATTGTTAAATGTAAACATTTAGATAACAGAGGTTAGGTATTATCAGCCAGAATATATAAGTCATAGGGATGGAAATATTATTAATCGACAGTATTTCATAGTTATATGATAAATGGAATGAATGGAAAATATATATCGTAAATGGCATTTTTAAAAACTAATTTGTATGATTCAAATGTAAAATTTCATACGAATTAAAATCAAATTAACCTATAGTATATTTTAACAAATGATTTTGGATAGAAAGTGAATGTTTTGATACTAGATTCTCCCTGACTATCCTACTATGGAGAAAAAAGCGTAAAACCGCTAAAAAGAAAAGTATAAAAATGTAAATAAACCCAATAATGGCAAGTTAATAAAATAACTTGTATACTCTCGCCAAAACCTATATTGTATCCGGATTGAGTTTGTTACCCACAAAGTTTCCTGGCCTGCTTAACCTGGCCTGTAACTTAGACTTTTTATTGTTCTCACGTTATTCTAATTCTATCTTATATGTGTAATATAGTAAAAAATTTGTGCCTACCATTGTGTTATCCTAAATAATATAAATATATATTATAAATGCGACAGTCTGTCTGCTTGTCTGTCACGCCTTCACGGCTAATCTTCCGGTCCGATTTGGATGAAATTTAGAATGAAGATATCAAATGATTTAGGGTCAAAAATAGGCTACTTATTTTAAAAAAAATCATCCTTTAAAGAGTTGAAATAGGGAATGCAAGCTTAAATGAAAAATCTAAACCGATTGACCGATTGTAATGAATTTTGGAATATATTATATAGTTGATAGTCCAAGGTTACTTTATTTTTCAAAAATCTACCCCCGAGGGTTGCAATATAACGAAACAGTTATGTAGTTCACGCGTCGAAGCCGTGAGCGGGCCGCTAGTAATTATATAAGCTCTGGCATCCAGTTAAGTTACATCGGGTTTGAGCACCGAAAAACAAGCAGCTTCACGCCGGCGAAGTCAGAGGGAACCTAGTGTCCAGACACTCCGTCCTCTACTGTTCACCCGAAATCTAGACATTGCATAATGAGTGGCGGAACTCAACGTCGGCCTTTGTTTGAGGTACCAGAGCGAAGAGATGAAAATTTAATCATGTCCTCGAACGGGAATCGAATCCACAACCAATGCTTTACACTCAAACGCTATCCCACCTAAATATAATACCACTATATTCTTTTTGATATGAAATTTTAAAATACTTAATTTTTTTTTTCAATTTGAATGGCATCAATTTAACAGTGTTATTGATTTCTTAGTTAGTAACTCATCAAGCTACTATTTTTCTATGCCTAGGTTTTTACCTATATATAATAAGAAAAATATAGCTATTGTTTAATTATTGTTATTACTTATAGTATATAGTAGTCATTAATTATATACAGCATCTATATTTTGATTCTGTATATTTATTAATTTGAAATAGGATATTCGTATAACTCGTCCAAATGAAAACATAATTATTAAGTTTTAAACATTTTTAAAGTATTATTCTACACTTAGGAAAATTGAAAAAGTCATTTAGAAAACGTATAAAAATTTGAACGCAGCGGGATTTAAACCTGGGCCTCGTGAACAACATCCAGATGCTCTCACCGCTGAGCCATGCGTTCTACTACCAGCTGCGTCGAAATTATTAATTTGATTAATTATTATTTAGTCAGAACAAAGTAGTAAAATTAAATGTTATGTTCGTATCTTCACTCGTTTTCTTTCAATTACAACTTTCCAGATCATATTACAATATTTTATGTTTTCGTATTTGGTTATTTATTTTCTATATTATTAAAGAGGCTAGGCGAAACGCGGCGTTGAGTTCCGCCACTTAACACGCCATGCCTACAGATTCTGGCGGAAAATTGGTAGTGGAGTGTCTTAACATTAGGTTCCCTATGCCCACTCTGCGGTGACGTTAAATCCATACTTATATTATGAATGCGAAATTCTGTGTGTTTTCTGTCACGCTTTCACGGCTAATCAACCGGTCCGATTTGGATGTCATTTAGAAAGACAGTAGTAAAAGTGACTGGGTCTGACATAGGCTGCTTATTTTTTCACAAATATGTCTCCAAAGGGTGGAAATAGGGGATGAAAGTTTATATGAAAAATCTAAAGCGCTTGACCAATTGTAAAGAATTTTGGCATAAATATAGTTGGTAATCTAAGCTTGAACATAAGCTGCTATATTTTAAAAAAATGTGCCCCCGAGTGTTGCATTATAACGAAAACGATAACGCGGCGAAGCCGCGAGCGGGCCGCGAGTAAAAAATAGTTAGGGATATCGATTTTTCTATGGCTCAACCCTATGATTTTAATTACTTCTTATAATTAGATAGTACTACTTTTTTCCCCCGATATTACTAATAAAATTATTGTAAATTTGACTTTGGTAAAACCCGGTGTTATCTTAGTTTCCCATGACTAATTTTTATGCGCACTACATACAAATATAAATTAGTATGTCAATATTAGCAAAATGCCAATCGTGAGGCAAGGGCATAAAGAATGACTATAAACGCAACTGGTTGTGGATTCGATTTCCACTGGCAGTGAAATTTAAATATTTAATAATTTCATTTTCATCCCTCTGTTGTCGAGGCAAAATCGCGGCGCTGAGTTCCGCCATTTAACAAGCAATGCCTCAAGAATTCGGCGGAATATGGGGAACGGAGTATCTTATAATTAGGTTCTCTCTGCTTACCCTGCTGTGTGCGGGATATAGCGTGACGCAAAAAATATATGTATATAAATGAAGCCTCTTTCTTTATAACAAATGCTATGAAAAGTATTTAACAACTTATTTAACGCTTATATTCTATTAACGTATAACACTTTTAACTTAAATTTCTGCCTGATTTTTTTTTTCTTAAGAGAAATTTGTATATGCCAAATTTCTATAATTAGTAGTTCTAGTTTTGGCTTTACGTTATTTAGATATGTTGTAGATTTTTTATATATAACGATAATTATATTTATCACGTTATACATACTGGACATTTTTGAAAACATCAATTTCCCACTCAGACGAAATAAAAAACAAAATTTTCCTAAAGAATTACATTTCATCCAGTTTTATTTAACAATATATAAGAGTAAAAAGAGACGGCAAGACAAAATAGTTACTCTTTTCAAATATAAAAGTACTAGCGGTCCGCTCGCACAAATTTTCACCCTCCATTACAACCCTTTTGGGGTTGATTTTTTAATATAAAAACAGTAAGCTGTAGTTTGACCTTGGGTCTTCAATTATTTTTATACCGTATTTCATTCAGATCAAGCCGGTTTATTAGTCGTAAAAGCATAACAGACAGATAGTTAGATTTTCACATTTATCATATTAGTATGGATACAAAGACAGCTATTGTACATAAACATTTATTATACAGAAAAAAACATTGAGGTAAGTGTACATATTTAAACAGAAAATTCTAGTCGCACTGCTTAGTGCCAGTCGTGGCCCTGGAGTGGCACAAGAGTGTGACTGCAAACGACTGGTTGTGGGTTCGATTCCCACTCGAGGAGTGGAAATATTTAATATTTCCATTTTCTTCGCTCTGGTGTCGAGGTAAAGCGCGGCGTTAAGTTCCGCCACTTAACACGCAAGCCTCCGAATTCGGCGGAAAGTGGGGAACGGAATGTCTTAACACTAGGTTCCCTCTGCCTACCCTGCTGTCTGCGGGATACAGCGTGAATCTATTTAATATTTAATTTTTTTTTAACTGTTTAGTCGTATCTGGGCGGTCTCAAGAAGCGTGGGTTCGTATCCCGCTGCGTTCAAATTCTATACGTTTTCTAAAAATGTATTTTTAAATTTCGCAGGTGAGTGAAGAACACTTTAAAATATTAAAAGTAATACTGTTTTATTTTCATCTACTCACGTACGATCTAAAGTAAATCAGGTTATTTGTTCTGTTCTTAATCCCATTTCTTTTCTGAACCTTAGCCATTTATTTCTATTTTTATTAGGGTCTGCCTCTAGTTCGGCCTAAATTAGCTGGTGACAGATCCCAAAGAGCAACTGCCATATGATCTCCGAAGTTATTGGCACTTCTCGCTGTATATCGTCGCACTATTTAATTCTTAATAATGTTTTTGTTTTATTTAATTAGAGTATACTCATGTGCTACGAATTTTTTTTTGAATTATCAATTTTTTTATTAATATTTTATTTATATAGGGACCTTAATCCTTTTTTTTTTATAATTATATTTTTTATTTAATACACTTATTATGGTTTAAATTACTTCTAGTAGTACTTTTTTTAAAACATTTTATATTTTCTTTGTCTTTAGGGCTCTCTGGCTACATTTCTGTAAGTTCCTTAAGAAGATTCTACATTGAAATAAAATAATAAATACTTTGAAGTTTTATTCTATAATTATTAATTTTATTCTATAATTATAAATTTGAAACAAAAATTATATTAAGAATACGTCCCTAAAAAATATGTTAGTATCTCTTAATTTGACTGCAGCAAAATAATAATAGTTTCATACTAATATTATTTTATCTCACTTCGCAATTTTTCCGGCCTAGCTGTATTCTCCACTTTCCGCCAGAAATCGAGACATTGCGTATTGAATGGAGAAACTCACCGCTATTTGCGCTTATAAACGGTAACCAAGAAATATAAATAATTAAAATATAATCATTCCATCAACTGGAAATCGAACCCACAACCAATGGCCTTTACATTCACTGTTCAACTGCGCCCTTATAAGCCATTTCCATATTCTCTATTACTCCACACAAAATTATAAAGTAAATATTTCCCGCTATTTACCTATAAGCAATACACTTAAGCTCATATACATACTCGTATACCAAACTTGTTAAGTAACTTACCGACAACATAACAGTATCTCTTTAACAGTGTTCCCCAACTTGGCGTAGTTTCAAATGCATTAATACAAAGTAGAGTCGTTCATATTCGCAAATTTAATTTGAAGCAAAAGTTAGTTTTTATTACTGAAATTATGAGTGGAAATAAGAAGTATGGCTATAACGTGAAATTTTTTTTTTTTTTATTTAGCTTCACGCTGTATCCCGCACACAGCAGGGTAGGCAGAGGAACCTAGTGTTAAGACACTCCGTTCCCCACTTTCCGCCGAATTCGGAGGCTTGCGTGTTAAGTGGCGGAACTTAACGCCTCTATTTACCTCTCGACACCAGAGCGTAGAAAAGGGAAATATTCAAATTTATTATTTATTTATTATTGCGTTCAATTTTTTTATACGTTTTCTAAATGTCTTTTTCAATTTTCCTAAGTGTGGAATAACACTTTAAAAATGTTTAAAAATGATGCGTATCTCTTTATAGTGTTTTATGATCGTCAAAATGCATATCAACGACATCTTTATACTGGACTATAATAAAACAAATAAAACGTTTATATTTATATATACTAATCTGTTTTTCAAATAAAATCTCGCTTAGATAAAAATATTATTCTGAAGAGAAGAATATATGACTATGTAATTTAAGTGATATTTTCCACACGAACTTAATTATTAAAATGAATGGATTATTATTTAGGTTAGATAGGACTCTAAGTGTATAATGTAAAAGAGAGTGACAGTAAATTCTTTCTATTCTACATATTTTGTTATTTAATGTGTGCAAGTGTATATATAATAAAAATGTTATAATCCTCATTATTTACTATTAATAATTAAAAGTGTAAAAAAAGTGTATAACTACAACATTTAAAAAGTATTATAAATTATTATATACAAATAAATTTAAAATATACAATAACAAAACTAAATCACATAATATTTAATTATTTTTATTATATAAAATGTATTAAATATTTATAAAGTAAAAATATTTTTAATGAAGACCAAACGTGTATATATATTTACGTGTGTGAGTTAGAATATTGTTGTTTTTTAAAACTATAACTTATTTTTTAAAATATTAAATATAATTACCACTTTTGATGTCACTTGCCCACTGAAATAGAATAATTAGTGCTATATAATACAACATATCCCATGCAATGTCTCACCTATTGTACATAAGAACATCTGGCTTCCATAGTTTGTTCGGTGTGATTCGTAGATCCTTGACGCCGCCATAATCGCTGTCATTCCACTTCAAATTGTAATCATTCCATTCCTGTCACACATACACATGTTATTATATGAGAGAAAAGGACAGATGTATTATAGATTGATGATATACAGATTATAAATAAATTTTAAGTAAATGAAAAGAATGTTTGTTGATAGTATTTTCTTTTGAGTTTTTTTTTAATTTGAAATTTATTTGATTACTGATAAATTTAATTTTTTATTTAATCTGTTAAAAATACTATCAAATTTTGAATATCATACGGGTTATAGCGATATTTAGTAAAAAAATGGACAAATTAATTTTAATAACTATTTTTTTCTTACGTACCGTAGCCTTGTGTGGTTGGGTGTCGTAGCATATTACCAAACATGTTTATTTATTTTAAATTTAATATAGAGACTGTATATATCAGAACTCTGCACTAACAATATAATGTTTCGTATGCTTTTATGAAAAAAAAATTTTTAAGTTATTTTAAAAGTATCTTGCATTTAAACGATTGTGAACCTTATCATAAGATCCTTTCATACCTCATACCTATACCACATTGTTCAAAGATTTTGTTTTTTAAAAAGTCCCACTAAAACTGAAATCTATCTATCTATATAAATGTAAATATTACCTCAAATGGAAATCGAACCTACAACCAAGAATTAAAACAGGTATGTTATAAAACGATAAATCTTAACCATTCCATATTCGCGTACACAGTGTTATGTACGTAGAATGAAACAAAGACGTTACAAACTTCGCTCCCTCGCCACTTATATTACAAAAGTTGGCCGTAACAACTTAGCAATATCAGACCAGTCTTCATATTCGTACTCGTATATCGCAAGCTATAGACGTATGTTGTGAAGCTTGGAGGAAATGGATATATTGAAAGTAGGAAATGTGGCATTTTTAATAATATTGTTAACCTTCACGCGTTATTTGGTATAGCAGAGTAAGCAGAGAGAACCTAGTTGACGACATTTCATTTTCTCTTTTATCATATCCTGTGTTCTGAGACGAATCTCTACGCCATTTTTAATCTCTTAAATGAAAATATATATATACATAATTTAAATATAACCTTTGTTGTGAATGGTGGTTGTGGTATATTTTACTAATATAATAAAATAAGGATCGAATCCAATATATCGAATATACATAAAATGTTAGAACTGAATTAAAATTACATGACTATTCAAAAAAAGTTATTAAATTTTAAGACTGAAAATTATTCATTATAATCTCTTTTCGAAAAGTGGCTTAATAAAAAAATAATAATACAATATGATTTTAAATATACCACTATAATCCATATGATATTCAATATAAAAAAACAATTATGTATGGATTCAATTTTCTTCTGAAAAGCAATGATACTCAAGGGTTCGTCCAAACTTTAAACATACCGAAGTACATTTTTGCCAGTTCTTTTCAGAAAAAAAATACACAAAAATAATTGAAAAAGTGACAAATTGTAATATCGTGTTTAAATATACCTAAATGTAATGAAAATAATTGAACACTAACTAAATACTAAATTATATTTTAAAAAAAAACAACAAAAATAATAAATAAATGCATAAATAATAAAGAAAACAACAAACGTCACCAAATTTGATGACTTTCGCTATAAAAATTAAGCAAACAATAAAAAAAGAAGACAGAAAGTACAAAGAAGTTTACATACAACGTCTACACATGCAAGTGACAGGTCATGCGACGTCAGAAATACAGACTATATACATAAGCAATTTTGTAATATTTTGACCGCTCTCAGAGAATTTTAAAAGGAGTCAGGTTCTACTCTTTTTTTATCATTTCAGGACCACTAAGCTGCCATATTGGTAAATGCTATGTTATTTTTTAATGCTTTCTTAACGTACTTTTAACTTAAAACGTCACAAGATATGTTTACAGCCTAATGTCAAATTTGACAGAATAAATAAATTCGTTACGAATTATTGATTGAAAACAGATAATATAAATCTAATAGTTAAAAGGTAATTATTGATTTATTATTAAAATTATGTTCTGGTTTTATTATTAAAAGTACGTCACTAAAGCTCCATTTTATTTTATTTTCTTTTAGTGAAAAAATTGAAATACAAAACAAAACAGGAAAAAAACTATGACATTCCATTTGGAAAATAAAAGAAAATATTAAATCGAGTTTCAAACGATTTTAATTATAAATTTTAGTTCATTACATAATAAAAGAGCTACTAAGAGACGGATAGAAAATTTAGAAGATTCCACGAGATCAAACGCATCACTTCAACCAATAGAAAGACCCTTAGCTTGGCCATGCAGTACGCAGAGCATGATCTACTAAAATTCTTTGCACTTTAGCAAAAAATTAACAGCAGGTATTGGGTAGTGCGTGGTAGATTTACAGTGTTCCTCATATAGTCCTTATAAATAATGTGCATAACAACTTTCCAATTTTCCAATTAGAAAAAATCAAAATTTATATAAAAAAAAATTAATAAAAACCCGCGTGTGATGTGAGGTCAAACCATTTCTTATTAATATTCTTTTTAAATGTGTTTATGTTGTCATTTATGTTGTTATTGTTAATGCATTGCGGGTTACACGGCAGTTCTTACGAATATTGGTAAACTGCTATATGTTATACATATACACTCTAATAATATATAAATACATAAATAAGAATACATAATATATATTTTGAAGAATAATTTTGAAGAATAATACATATATTTTTACTTACCTGAAACAAAGAGTACGCTATAGAAAGTACCACTTAAGTTCATAAACTAAGGTAAACAGTAGAATACAAAAATCGTCACGATGCTAACCAACAAATGAGAGTCTCATGATGGGATGCATACAGGGACTACCACTAAACTACGGCACGAGACGGAAGTAGGCGCAATGATCGGGAATTTGGAAAACTAGACATCTCCATACAAATATATCAGACTGCCGCATACGCCACAATGCAATGCATATTTCAATACAGAGAAGAAAAAAAAACGATAGAATGAAAGAAAAAACTTAAAATGAAAGAAAAAACCAAAAACAATATGAACAAAAATAGAAATTTTTATCAAGTATTATTAATTTAGGTTCATTTTTTAATCACACTTACCAATGACAGCCATATATTGGTTATAAGTAGTTGATTCTTCTCGTCCTATTTGGTTAGACGATGTCAACATAAACAGAGAGAAAGGGCGCAGTCAGTACAATGTTCTAGACAGCAGTACGCGTGTGGCGGGCGAGGCGCGAGGCGCGAGGGGCGAGGAGCGGGCTCGCGCGTCGCCCGCACACATCTAATATGGCGAATACAACAAGTTAACACCGATCTCCATGCGACAGTGTTGCCGCACCGCCTCCTGTAACCATCACTCCGCCAGTCACTAGCCAGTGCCAAATGTTTAGACTTAGTGCAGACCAAATGTACGGTGCGAGATGGAAAATAGTTTTATGGTGACAGTTTACCGGTAGATTGCAAGGGCGGGGCGGCGGAGGCGCCTGACCCGGCTCCTATCACTTACCAAGTTGAGCCAGACGTTCGTGGTCAGGATTTGATTTTTCTCATCCTTATTTTGTAAAATGAACGCACGGACGCAAGAAAGGAACGAAAAAATACAATGAACATTCAGAATTCTATTGTTAGGTGGCGCATTCATTATTTAAACACAACCTCACCCCTTCACCCGCCGGATAATTAGTCCGGCTGTCCTACTCATTCTTACTAAAGCTTTACACCTAGATCAACCCACCTGAGTAATGTAACGGGTAATACGGGTAAGCCGCGCATATGCAACGGAATGTAAAATATGATTCCACTAAATGAACACAAAAAGAGGTAGTACGTTGTAAAATATGATTGAAACGTACATAAATAATCGTGGAAACCCACCGCTCGTAAATAACTCGCAACCAACGCGTCGCGTGTTTTTTAAACGAAATAATAGATGATGAATTGTCTCGTAAATGGGTTGACAGTTCGGCAAATGCAGGCTTAATTCCCCCGGTTCGACCGATTTGATGAGTGAAAAAGATTTGGTTTCCTGATTTTTACATTTTTCACTCCGCTTAGCTTCCATAAACATCCGAAACAATTAGTGTTTTCGACGTTAACTTTCATTTGGAGGCAGACTTTAAATTCAAATGTATGCAAAAATATTCACAGTCGTTAATTTAACTTTACGTATAAATAGAGATATATTTAATGGGTATTGTTGTGATGCAAAAACAAAGTAATATTCAGTCGTTATCGTTTTAAATATTATTATATAAAAATTATTATATAAAACCTTTTATTTTACTTATAAATGAAAAATACAAGAATTCATACTATGCTCATTTTATTTCAAAGTGGCATTGTGTTGACAAAAACAACTTAAGGAGAGCGCGATATCAAAAATGTTTGAAATATCGTAATATTTTCCTTGCTGTACTACACTTGCCACTGGCAACCGTCCAAACGGTAAATTTGAACAATATTGAAATTCTATTCAACTGATATCCTTTCGCTTAAGTTAAGTGCTCATTTACCATCATTTATTTATACATTTGGTAATTTAGTTCATGTGCAAGCTTTTGATATAGCCATCGAGATATTATTGATCATATGGTCTAAAATTAATTATTAGTTGTAATATAACGTATTGCTAGTTATTCTAATTTTATAGTTGTATTCTAATGTTAAGAAAGCTTTTTTTTCTTTTCTTCAACTTCAAGCTTTTTCACGAATACCAGGGTAGTCAGAGAGAACCTAGTATTAAGACACTATTCTCGACTTCTCACTCGATTTTTTGACATTGCGTGTTGACTTGTGGACCTCAACGATGCGCTTTGTCTTGTCCCCGAAAACGAAAGAATGAAAATAAATAAAACTATGAACATTTTTCCAAGTAAGATTCGAACCCACAGCTAATCGTTATTACAGTCAATGATCGTCTCACCCGTCATAATCTTTCACTATATAATTGCTTTTTTGTTTATTGCTTTGTAATTTCATTTTCTTGAAATAATGGGAACTTTAAATAACGCCTATAAAATAAGCATTTAATAAGCACTTCTGATAGCAATTTTAAAAGTATTTTTTAATGTCGATTCGATTGACTTTTACTTTATTTTATTTTGATATTCAATAGTTACCTTTGATAGAATAGATTCGCTTGAAATGGTGGTAGCATACGTATGATTTGGACCGTAAATCATATTTTAATATATATATAGATATATAAAAGTACTTATAAAACCTATTATTATATATATTTCATTATATTTTCTTTTTTTTAGCTTCACGCTGTATCCGGCACACAGCAGGGTAGGCAGAGGGAACCTAGTGTTAAGACCGTCCTTTTCGAACTACGTAACGGAGGCATTGTGTGTTAAGTGGCAGAACTTAACGCCACGCTTTTCCTCGACACCAGAGCGAAGGAAATGGAAATATTAAATATTTCCACTCCTCGAGTGGGAATCGAACCCACAGCCAGTCGTTTACAGTCACACGCCGTGCCACTGCGCCACGACTGGTCCCAACGCTTTTATATTTAAAATTAACCATCCCACAATTTATTATTAAATAAACAGTACAAAAATGTAAAAACACGGCCCAAATGACAAAAGCACAACGTTCATTTTGAAGATGAAAGTCTTAGTAGTACCTACATTGTAAACTAAAATTACTCTCTATCCGATTGAATAGACCGTGAAAAATAAGAAAACGATGTTGCATCTTACGATATTGCAACTCAAAGCGGACTTGTACAAAGGAGGGATTAGTAAATAGCAGGGTTAGGGGCTGTACAGTATGGATCTTGGACGAAATTAAGTAAAATTTATTATAAGTAAGCTTTTTGATAGCTGCTCCTTTTTTCATATAGCATAGTAGTCAGAGAGAACTTTGTGTCAAGACTCTCTATTCTCCACTACCCTTCGGAAAAAAACGTTCCGTTTTGAGTGGTGCAATTGAGAGTTTTGCCTTCTTACCAGAGCTTAGAAATAATTTTAATGTAACCATTTTCTTTTTGAAAGCTTGTTAGATAATAAAAAAACTTGCATTAAAAGTTTTGTTTTTGGAAAGTTTTTCATAGTTTATAATTATATAAATACATTAATATAGATTAAATGTTAACTGTTTTTTTAAAGATGAAGGGCGGTAATTTCATTCACCACATTCATCATATAATACTAAATTTGAACCAGCAATTTTTGGATATTTTTAAAGAAACTTTTACTCTCCAAATTTATTAATTAGTCCATAATTTACATTTCTCCGCTCTGGTAACTAAGACAAAGCGAGGCGTTAAGTTCCGCCATTCCAAACTTAATGTCTTCAAATCACGTGGAAAGTAGAAAATGGACACTGTATTCTCTCTAACATCTACGCATGAAGGTAAAAAAGAGTTAAACAATATATTTGTTAAGTGTGCAAAAAATACTTTAATCTTGCTACTTCCAAAATTTTTTACGTTTTCTAAAAATAGTTTTTATACTTTACTACTTTTATACATAAACAGAAAAAGAAACCTAGAAATATATATTTAATGTATATTTTTAAGAGTACGTATATAAATACATATTTGGATATATTTCATTTAATTTCATTGATCTGACTCTATGTACAAGCCTTTACAATACAACAAACAGTAGTTGTAAGCGAATAGAGTATACATTGAAGCTAGCTGAAAAGGAAATACGAAACATTTGTCGAAGACCTGAAAGGGGCGAACGTTTTGAAATAAACTAAAATCTACGTACATTGGATATCTATCAGTACTTCATGTTCTTTATATCGCTTTCCAAATTCAGTAGGGTAGAAGAGAGAAGTCAGGATATTATTCTCGTATTTATTTATTTTTTCAGTTTCAGGCTTTTTCTTAGTTGGGTAGTCAGATAGAGTGCTTATTTTGCCTCGTCCTCTGTCATCCACCTCTTTATACATGCCCTCCGTCCTCATGATTTAATTTCAAAGTATTATTTAATACTTAATATAGTATTAAATAATACTTTGAAATTATTAATTAAAAGTATATTTAGTTTAAAATTGTTATGTTTGTGTGTTTTAATTTTGGTTTAGGGAACGATGGGGCTGACATTTTTGTATTTTACTTAAAAAGTCCCTAAATAAAAACAGATTAAAAAACAAATATATATTATTTACTCTAATAATCATTGCAAAAATAAAGAATATATGCAAAAAATGTTGAATTATCGACTGAACATAAAGCTTCCATCAGCTCAGATCGCAGTTTTACTGAGAAGAGCCGGCGAGAAACTCAGCAGATGCTCTTTTCAACTACATATGAAACTTATTTTTTATTATTTAATACAATGATAGATAACCTGCACATAAAAAAATCATGTTACTTCCATGAAAACTCCTATGAATATTTTTCTACACAGTATTAAACATGATTTATTAAAAATAGTTTACTGTGGCTGTCAATACCATATTACCACATCTTATAGGTTCTTTAAATGAAAACATACACTACTGCGAATGGATGCCTAAATAGAAGATGAGCTCGTCCTAAGTTCAGCCAGAATCTGGGAACTTACTGAAAGAAAGTTGCTACAGATATAAACTATTGAAAGCACCTCGAGGAGGTGTATGCTCCAAAGTTCTAAACGAAAGCAGAGACCAGAAACATAATATATATTTTTTAGCTTCACGCTGTATCCCGCACACAGCAGGGTAGACAGAAGGAACCTAGCTTTAAAACATTCCGTTCCCCACTTTCCGTCGAATTAGGAGACATTGCGTATTAAGTGGCGGAACTTAACGCCGCGCTTTGCCTCTGATACCAGAGCGAACCCACAACCAGTTGTTTACAGTCACATACTCATGCCACTGCGCCTCGACTGGCCCCATAATATAAATCTATATTTGTATCCTGTCTTCGGTAATACAATGTTACCGAACCCATAACCAGCGCGTGTATGTATATCTATCTGTTGATGGTGTTAGCTTATGCATTTTAAGTAAAATTTCCTTGCAAATTGAACATTGATATTTTACTAGCATATCTAACATATTGGTAATACAAATAAGTATGTCAAACGGAAATTGTCTTTTCAGAACTATATGGAAATCGGCTTTACTACTGCAACTACGTTTTGTATTATACGATACATATACTGTATAGTTTATGATATATGACCTATAAGAATAAATGTAGCCATTTGTGGCTCAGTGGAACAAGCGTGTGAATGTAAACGACTGGTTGTGGGTTCGATTCCCACTCAAGGAGTGGAAATAATTTAATATTTCCATTTTCTTCGCTCTGGTGCCGAGGTAAAACGCGGCGTTAAGTTCCGCCACTTAACACGCAATGCCTCCGAATTCGGCGGAAAGTAAGGGAACGGAGTGTCTTAACACTAGATTTCCTCTGTACACTCTGTCTTCACGCTGTTTCCCCCACACAGCAGGGTAGGCGGAGGGAAGCTAGTGTAAGACACTCCGTCCCCCAATTTCTGGTTAATTCGAGTGAGAATCGAACCCACAACCAGTCGTTTGCAGATACACGCTTGTGCCACTGCGCCACAACTGGCCCCAAGAATATACATATGTTAGCAAAATTTGAAAATCTATCAAGATTTTAACGAAAAAGCACATATTGGAGCTGCACCGACTCCACTCTACAAACAAAATCTACGCCAGATTAGTTAGTTGGGAACTAATCGACGTGAAAGCTCTGTTTTAAAAGTAAATGGCAAACATGCCAGTACAGTATCAATCATTTGTTCGTGTAAAATTATTTTGTGTTTCATGTCATGTTAGATTTGTGTAACATGACATGTTGTAACGTCAATTTTAGTGTGCATTCATTATTTTTTTCTATTTGCTCCAATTTGTAATGCAATGCCGATTAATATATTAATATAGTAAAAATATTATATAGTAGTAAAATTGTATATAGTAAAAATATTATTAAAACTGTGTAAAATGACCAGTTGGCCAGTTGGGGCCAGTTGCGGCGCATTGGCACAAGCGTGTCACTGTAAACGACTGGTTTTGGGTTGGATTCCCACTCTAGGAGTGGTTTTATTTAATATATCTATCTATCTAATATATTTTAGATATCTTCGCTCTGGTATCGAGGCAAAGCGCGGCGTTAAGTTCCGCCACTTAGCACGCAATGCCTTGCTCGCGTGGGGAATGGAGTGTCTTAACACTAGGTTCCCCCTGCCTACCCTGCTATATGTGGGATACAGCGTGAAGCTACAAAATAACAGCACTTGATTATACAATCACGCGTTTGTTATGAGTTCGATTCCCACACAAAGAAATTATTATACATATTTAAATGCGTTGAAGAAATAAGTTTACGGTGTTGAACGCGCAATTCCTCCAAGATTCTGCAGAAAATGGGGATGGGAGTGTCTTAACACTAGGTTCCCTTCACCTATCCTGCTGTGTGCAGGATACAGCGAGAAACTGAAAAAATACATTGATCTCAGCCACTCAACAAGCTATGTCTCTAATTCTGGCAAAAACCCTTTTCATAG
Organism: Dryas iulia moderata; assembly: GCA_019049465.1. Lineage (NCBI taxonomy): Eukaryota > Metazoa > Arthropoda > Insecta > Lepidoptera > Nymphalidae > Dryas > Dryas iulia. The sequence goes on along the minus strand of CM032420.1, from coordinate 2,426,501 downwards.
TCTACTCTGATACAGGAAAAGGCGTCGTGCTGATGGAAAATAAATATTTTTATGTTATATAATAACAAAATTATTTTTATTAAAACAATTTGTTTTTCTTTTAACTTCACGCTCTAGCCCGCACACAGCAGGATAGAGGGCACCTAGTGTTAAGACACTCCATTCCCCACTTTCCGCCGAATTCTCCGCTTTATCTCGACACCAGAGCGAAAAAAATGGAAATATTAAATATTTACATTCCTCGAACCCACAACCAGTCGCTTTGCAGGCACACTTTGTGCTACTGCGCCCCATTTGTTTTTCATCCTTTCTTATTATTATTCATTTAATATTTAATAAATGTAAACATATTAAAAGTTCATTATTAAATACATATTATATATTCATAATGCAATACTTTTGTTCGCTAGCTGCTGAATTAATATAACACTACCAAATTAAATACACTGTAGCTCGTATACTAATGACTCGAAGTGAGCAACATTTTAATTCTGCATCTACTGTAAAACTATTATTTTATATATTTCAATTTTAAACAGTAAATTTAATTTGTATAATTTTTGCAAAGAAAATAAGTAATATTATATTTTATTAGAATTATTGTACATAAAAATAAGTTACTTAAAATTAATTTAAGTGGGAAACGGAGTGTCTTAACACTAGGTTCCCTCTGCCTACCCTGCTATGTGCGGGATACAGCGTAAAGCTAAAATAAGTTACTTAAAATTAATTTGCTAAAAAATGGTACATAGTTGTTGGAGTTGGAGAGCAGAGTGTCTTGACACTAAGTTGTCTTTGATTCCATTGTATGGGAAAAACGTGAAGATTTTTTTTGTATATTTTATTATTTATAAGTATATAGCATTTTTCATTTATTACAAGGTATATATAAATAGAGCCAACCAAGCATATGACAGACACTCCATTTTTCATTCATTCCTTCTTCTTCATTCTTATTAAGAGATATTCGTTCATTCATTCTTATTTAGAGATATCGTGTTCTTCATATAAAATTGTTCTGTTACTCACTGAGCGAATGGCAGGTAACATAAAGCCTTAACTAGAAACGACTGGTTGTGGGTTCGATTCCCACTCGAGGAGTGCAAATATTTAATATTTCCATTTCCTTCGCTCTGGTGTCGAGGCAAAGCGCAGCGTTAGGTTCCGCCACTTAAAACGCAATGCCTCCGAATTCGGTGGAAAGTGAGGAACGGAGTGTTCTAACACTAGGTTCCCTCTGCCTACCCTGCTGTGTGCGGGTTGCAGCGTGAAGCTAAAAAAAAAATTGGGTAAAATTAATTTGCTAAAAAATGGTACATAGTAGTTTGTGGAGAACATAGTGTCTTGACACTAAGTTGTCTTTGATTCTACTGCAGTCGAACTACTAGAATTTAATAAATATTTTTCCGAAGTGATCTTGGTTATCAGCATATACTTGTACCTAACATTTACAACATTCCATAAAATAAACTATTCAAGACTTCAAAAACACTTTCAATTCTATTCTATACATGATGTCATTTTTTATATAGCTGTATTCGTATTTAGACCTCTAGATATTTTTTATTATTAAATATAACAATGTCAAATTATAAGCTAACATAAGCCATTGTAAAATATTATTCCTTACTAACTTACTCAAAGAAGTTATTATATTTAAATATTCATTTCTTCGCTAAGGTTCTTTACCTAAGACAAAACGCGTTGTAAACGACCGCTTAATACCCAATGTCTCGATTTAGGGCGGAAAGTGGAGTGTCTTGACACAAGGTCTTCCCTAACAACCGGACTATGTACAAAAAGCTTGAAGCTGTATAACAATCTCCCTATTCCCACCATTCCCATCCTTCCTCCCTCCTTCTGTCCTACATTTCCAAGGCTGGCAACGCATCCATAACTTAAATGTTGTGGCTGTCTATGGGCGAAGGTAACCACTTAATACCAGGTGGGCCTTCAGCTCGTTTGCCTCCTTTATTCAATAAAAAAAAAAAACAATAATTAAATTTACTTCTTTCTTTCAAAATTTACAATCTCAATTTTTCCAAAAAAAAAGGCCCATTTCCCAACAAAAAACATACCAAAGTAAATAAAACATTGTAAACAATGGAATAACAATGGCCAACATTTACTTAGCTTACGGTTAAGATCAAACAGAGATTCACTGTAAAAATTAAAGGAGAGCAAGTGCGACCTGAGGCGTTGCTCGGGAAAGCCTTTTGTCTTCCACATCCCTAGTAAATACTGTAGAGATGAATTACTACTGTACTGTAAATGTTAAATTGTGAATATTTTTATATTACTTATCTGTTTTTAAATGGAATGGCTATTTTAAATGTAAGTAAATATAGTTTTTTTTATTTATTATTTTATTATTTGTTTAAAATATGGTGGATTTTTTATCTTTACGTTTACTCCAGTATAGTAAAATTAGTAAGAGAAAACTTAGAGTCAAGTCATTCCGTTCTCCATTTTTCTATAGGAAATGACTATATTAAAATTTTCATTTGAAGAAATGAAAATTTTAATATAGTCATTTCCTCGAGTGGAATCAAACCCACAACCATCTCGTTGCTTGCAAAAGCTTTTGTCTTCTAAATCCCTAGTAAATACTGTAGAGATGAATTACTACTGTACTGTAAATGTTAAATTGTGAATATTTTTATATTACTTATCTGTTTTTAAATGGAATGGCTATTTCTTTTATTATTTATTCTTGTTTACATTAAAATATATAGATTTTCGCAGATTTTTTTAGCTTCACGCTTATTTCAATATATTATATGTAGTCAAAGAGAACTTAGCGTCAAAACACTCCTCTCTCCACAATACGTATGAAATCGAAACATTGCGTGTTGAAAGGCGGAAACTCAACGCCGTGCTATGTCTCAGGTACCAGAATGAAAATCATTCTCCCGAGTAGAAATCAAACCCACAACCATCCCGTTGCTCACAAAAGCTTTTGTCTTCTATATCCCTAGCAAATACTGTAGAGATGAATTACTACTGTATTTTAATGCTATGCAATGGCTATTTTATTTGTTTTAAGCGTATTTTTTTGCGCTAATTATTTATTTTCGTTTCTTTGAATAAATTATACTTTGGTATTTCAGCTTTACGGTTATTCCAGCATAGCAAGATAATCAGAGAAAAAATAGTTAAGTTAAACGTAAATGATTTTATGTTAAGGTCCGTCATTCAACACGCAATGCCTAAAATTCAGGCTGAAAATATAGAACGGAGTATCTTGGTTCACTAAGTTCACTCTGATTCACTGCTATGCTAGAATAAAACGTAAAGGTAAAAATAAATAAAAAAACTAATTGGTGTTAGGAAAGTTAACTTACAAAACTTTGTTTCTTTATTTGTAAAAAATATTTATATTTCGTAAACTACATTAGATTTTTCATGTTAATATCTACCTCTTAACAATTACTAGAAATATATACAGTGACTTTTCACTCAATAGAAACTATATCTTAATCACCTCTTTGGCAGATTTAATACCAAACTATCTATATTCAACGTAGAACAAGCAACGTGAAGAAAAAACTATATTTTTTCAATAAAAATGTCATTTTTAAACTCGGAAAAGATATTTTAAGATTTCATTCTTAAAATTCTCATAATTTTGCGGCCAACTACTTTTTCATTTGACGACGAGTTCGCGCGGTCTGAGATTTCAGTTTATTTCAATTGCACTCGCGCTTGATACGCTATAAGAAAAGGGTAATGAATAAAAATTGAAATTTCATTTTATCAAGCTAGTTGAAAGTTATATATTATCTGTTAAAAGGCATTTATTAATTATTTATTTGTATTATAGTATTTTATTAAACGATTTAATAATGTATTTACTATGTATCTTGCATTTACATGATTGGCAAGTCCACCATAAGCTCTAAAGTCTTACAAAGGCTTAATAGCGAGAAACAATTCCATTTCCGGCTTGTTTAATATTAAAATCTAATTCTGCAATTCAAAACCATCTGCTATCGATAAGTACTTTCACACCTTAGCCACATACTTCGAAGACAGTGAAGCTAATTATTATTGGCAAAGTATATGATCGATTATAGGCAAAATGAGTGACAGTGCAGATATTCAGGTAAGCACGGAATGTTCGTGAATATAAAGGATATAAATTCTCTATTATATACGTATATCTCAGATAAATATATGTATTTAAATTATACACTGTGGGAGTTGTGTGTGTTCTGTGTGTCTTTTAAAATAACCTACAAAAAAAAGATCATTTTTCCAATTTTTTCAAAGATAACCTAGTGGCAATACACTAAGTTCTACACTTTTCTACAGAATTGAGATATTATGTGTTGGTTGGCGAAACTCAACGCCACCCTATGTCTTCTTACAATAGCGAAGGAATGAAGAAATACTTTAAATAGAATTGTTTCCCAAGTGGGTTCGAACCCACAACCAATTGGAGTTGAAACGCTGGCGCACTGTGCCACGATGGTCACCAAACCACACTTTAGGTTAACTGTTATCTAAGCAGGAAGTCGAAAATAGTGCTATAACTTATAACACATTGAATTTCTCCATTTATCCTTTAAATATTATAGTTGCGTTATACAAAAAAGAAAAAAATGCATAAAAATAAATATGAAAGTAGTGAGATTCGAATCTGATCAAGAACAAAAGAAGCGGATTCGAATCCCACTACGGTCCAAGTCTACATAATTATAGATATTTCTCGTTCCTAAATATGTAAAAAAAATTAAAAAAAAATGTTAAAGCAGTACTTTTATTAAGAACAACCTCAGTCTATAGTACATTTAAAAAAATAAAAAACGCGTTGAAAGTTTTTGCTTAACCGCGCTTAGTGCAGTTTAAATAGTTGATAGTGTTCATTAAATGAAGATGTTATAATTGCACTTCATTCTTGTTTTATTGTGAAAAAAGTTATATAACTGTACTGTTCTTTTTCAATTTTCTTTATTGCTATAGGTTTATATGATGTTTTTTTTTTAATCTGTGTGCATAGTATGTTATACATACAATTGAACTACTTTTAAACATTTTTAAAGTATTATCTAAATTGTGGCCAGTCGTGGCCCAGTGGCACAAGCGTGTGACTGTAAACGACTGGTTGTGGGTTCGATTCCCACTCGAGATTTTAGAAATATAATATTTAAGCTAGTAATTAAAATTGTTAATTTTAAGGGCCATCATGGCGCAGTGGGAAAGCGTCTCATTGTAAACGTCACTGACTGTGGATTCGTTTTCCGATTGTGGACTGAATTATTATAGTTAAAATATTTTGATTCCTCTGCCCTGGTACCTGAGACGAAACACAGCGTTCCGTTCGTTCAGGTAGACTGTGAAAACATAGAGTTAAAAACTCCGCCCTCCGTCCAGCAGAAAGCTTTCTGCTGGAATTCGAGATATACTTGTTGATGCTTTGATTTTCCAGAGGGGGTAAATAAGAATCATTTTAAATATTATCATTGCTCCAAATTGGAATCGAACCCATAGCCATCGTATTGAAAGCCAGACTGCCACTGTAACATAATTTCTTCATTTACTAATAACTTAACATTAGAAACTACAACTTTTAAGTTGATTCGCGAGAATAAAATAAATTGAATTTTGTAATGTATAAAATGAACGTCACAGTAAGTAATGTTTATTGCGTACATAAAATAACCATTAAGACAAATGTAACAGTCTTCTTTGTTTACGGCGGAAGCAATTGTATCGAGCGCAGGAATAGTCGATCAGATGGTGCACCTGAGAGAATCATTATTACAATAATAACTCTCTAGAATACTTTAGTAATACTTTTTTTTATTTTTAATACTAGTTATTTACACACTTATGATATTAAAAACGTTTTTTGAGACGTATTAAAATTTTAGGGCTGCGAAATATGAAACCTCGCCTTTAGTTAGCCGTCCAAGCCCTCTGAGCGCTAACTTTGAATGCATAGTGCATTCAAAGTAAGAACGAGTGACGGTTTCCAATAAGAGCGGGTTCGAATCTCGCTGTGTTTAATTTTTTATATGTCTACTGGACTGGAAGTTATTAAATTATAAAGTGAATTGGTACGAGCAGTAGTTCTGTCTTTATTTTTTCTTTATAACCTATTTATTTACCCTTTGTCCTAAATCTCTCTACAGAGATGCTAACAACAAAAATAAGTTGTAATAAAGCGTATAAGAATTTCGACGCAGCTGGTAGTAGAACGCATGGCTCAGTGATGAAAGAGCCTGGACGGTATTCAGGAGGCGCGAGTTCGAATCCCGCTGCGTTTAAAATGTTTAAACGTTTTCTAAATGTCTTTATCAATTTTCTTAAGTGTGGAATAACACTTTGAATACATGTTGTTACTATAAAATTTTAAAATAAAACTGCCATCCAATAAAAGATGAAAGTTAAAAGTAAATAACGTTTAAATTTAAAACTATATACATATATAATAGATTAGTGTGAGCTCAAAGCGAAACCTTTTATTCAATCTGCATAACAAAAATTTCTGTGCTTCCTATTTCATTCGTTTCCCCATTGAATTTCGTGGCAAAGGCAAAGATATCAGACGGCTGTCAATTCTGTTGAAAAAGGTTTTTGTGGCTAAAATAAGTAAGAAAAAGATCACTATCTGCCTCACACAAATACTACATTGAATGGAGAAATGTTTTCGTAAATCTTAGCGTTTGTAGTAGCTTTTATATGGATCTCGTGATGTAGTACTGTGTTTCTAATGTTGGTAGTGTGTTAGATAATGGGACGTAAAATTGAAATTAAATTTATTTCGATGGTATCTTTCAAATTGTTTATATTTTTATTTTTGTTTAATAGCTTTATACTGTATCCCGCACACAGCAGGGCAGGCAGAGGGAACCTAGTGTTAAGACACTCTGTTTCCCACTTTCCGCCTCATTCGGAGGCATTGCGTGTTAAGTAGCTGAACTTAACGTCGCGCTTTGCCTCGACTCCGGAGCGAAGGAAATGGAAATATTAAATATTTCCACTCCTCGAGTGGGAATCTAACCCGCAACAAGTCGTTTACAGTCACACGTTCCTGCCACTGCGCCACAACTGGCCCAAAAATATTATATTATATAATGAAAAATATTAATTATTTTAAGAAATATAAGAATTTATGTAATTTCAATTTAATACGTGAGGAAATACTTTGAAAGTCTTGTGCGAGAATCTAAAGCAGGTAGAGAAGTAATATAAAATTTTACAATGTATTTCAAATTTATATGAAGGAAAATTGTGGAATGCCAATATTTTTCCTAATGATGCATTAAGCAATACAATAAATTAAAATATGTTTAATACACTCACGAGTCAACAGGGTCATTAGTAGTCTAAACTCAAATTAGACTTACAAAGAACATTATTTTTATTATGAAGCCTTTTCTGAAATTTGACAGTTTATAAAATGTAAAAACATCGTTTCAACTCGTCATTTTTTAAAGATCATTTATATTTTGCCTAACAACGTAAGATTATTGATTTTTGTTTTTTTTCCTGTCAGAGAGAGAGAGAGAATATCAACACTCCGTTCTGTACTTTCAACTTAAAATTGTGACTGCTTGATGAGTGGCGGAGTTCAACGCCACGCTTCGTCTTAGGAAACAGCGAAGAAATTAAAATTAAATTATTAGAAATATAATCCGGTGGCCAGTCGTAGCCAGTGGCACAAGCCTGTGACTGTAAACGACTGGTTGTGGATTCGATTCCCACTCGAGGAGTGGAAATTATATTTCCATTTTCTTCGCTCTCTAGTCGAGGTAAATCGCGGCGTTAAGTTCCGCCACTTAACACGCAAGCCTCCGAATTCGGAGGAAAGTAGGGAACGGAATGTCTTAACACTAGGTTCCCTCTGCCTACCCTACTATGTGCGGGATACAGCGTGAAGTTAAAAAAAAAATATAGTTTATCCCCCGAGTCATAATCGCACCCACGAGCAATCTCTCCTAACGAAGAATCATTTATTAAAACAACATACGCTGAGATATTTTTCAAATATTATTAAAAAATCAAATGAACATTAATTTATAAATCTTAAATCCAGTAAATAAAAAACCCATATTGATTTATAACAACGCCAAAACAGTATTTTCATTTTGGTAGCTTTAAAGCTCTTAAATTAAAAACAATGACTGAAGCTTACTTTTGCGAATTCCATATGTCATTTTTCGAAACGAAAATACGTTTTCAATTTCCTTTACAATTTTTTTTTTTGCAGCGAAATAAAAATGTATGCTCTGGTATAAAGTAAACTAACTATTGGTACGTAAAGTTCGCGTGAATGAAAAACTACGTAAATAAATTGAAGTTCATTTTAGTGTAGATGTTAAAAATAATATATTTTCAAACCTATATGTATATGTGCTATCGATACTATAATAAAATAGTAAAAAAGTTATATGTATGCATTGAATATTTTCACAAAAAATAATTTACATGAACGTAATAACAGTGAGCCCAGCCGTGGCGCCGTGGCACGAACGTGTGACTGTAAACGACTGATTGTGGACTCGATTCCCACTCGAGGAGTGGGAATATTTGATATTTCCATTTTCTTCGCTCTGGTGTTGAGGAAAAGTGCGATGTTAAGTTCTGCCACTTAAGCAATGCCTCCAGAATTCAGTAGGAAGTGGGGAACGGAGTGACTAAACACCAGGTTCCTTCTGTCTAGCCTGCTGTGTTTGAGATGCGGGGCCAAAACGGGCGTCCCGCGCACAGCAGGGTGCATGCATAGCAGCATGTGAAGCTAAATAAAAAGAAATAACAGTAATAGAATACGAATCTATGATTGAACTTTTTGTGTATCTGTTTGTCTGTTTGTGTACGTTGTAGACAGGACTTAGAATATAACTGGTTATGAATTGCTTAACTAAAATGAATAAAAAATGTATCATAAAAAAAGTTACTCAATATGATAGGCGTTTTTCTTTTACATTTACATACCTTTAATTTTAAGACGAAGAGAACTTGTGATATAAGACTTACAGACCCATAGTGTTACACAGTTGGATCTGATTATAGCATAAAGCCGTTTTTGCAGTTTTGGTTAGGGTATTAATAAACAAATGAAGTACAAATAAATGAACGAACTAAAATCACTTATCACTCACTGGATATGTTTTTTACCCTGTAGAAAAATATAAAAAAATATAATAAAATAATTCGGGTTCTTGCAAATATTCAAAATATGCAAGTTTAATTTTTGATATGTAAAAAATTGTATTTAAAAAGCAAATCGGTTTTATAAGTACTTTAGTTAAGTTAATTTAATAATAAGATACTCAAAAAAATATAAGTTCCCATACATTATATGCTACCACCATCTTATATATGTATACAATTAATATGTAATAGTTTCAAAATCCTAGACTATAATTTCAAGACTATAGTTTCAAGTTTTCAAATATTAATCGTAAATTTTAGCAAAACAAGTGGAAATCAAACCTACAAGCATCGCATTTATAATCAGAGGGTCCGAACAAATGTTTTTATTTAGCTTCACGCTGTATCCCGCATACAGCAAGGTAGGCAGAGAGAACCTAGTGTTAAGACACTCCGTTCCCCACTTTCCACCGAATTCGGAGGCGGAACTTACCACCGCACTTTGCCTCGATACCAGAGCGAAGAAAATGGAAATATTAAATATTTCCACTCCTCGAGTGGAAATCGCACTTACAACCAGTCGTTTTCAGTCGTTTTCACGTGCCACTGTGCCACGACTGGTCCTTAATTGCTATTAGTAATTTAAAAAATATACATCCAATTCGACTTGTCCAACCTATTCACACCTTGTACGGATATAGCCTATACTAGTAAAAATACTATATAGTCATAGATATATAGAACTACTTTAGAATCTCAATAAACTTATTGAACTATTTAAATCATTTCAACTGGACGGAGTCCTTTCATTAGTTTGTAATGATAAATGCACTTTGCACTTTGAACGATCACTTGCGAATCTCTAACTTACTTGAAACTTAGCTCATATGTCTGTTTTAGAACTTAGATCTTCACTGTTAAAAGCTAATGAACTATTTTTATTAAATAAGCTGAAAATTAACATACTATTAATACAGTGATTTGATATATTTTGTATTAAATCGTAACATAATTTGTGTGATAAAATTCCAATCCAAGCTTTTCACTGAGATTTAAACGATAATAATATGATGTTTACTATGACACACAAACATACAAAATGTATATTATAATTGAAAATGAAAAATATTTTTTTGGAGAACGTATACAAATTTGAACGTAATGGGATTCGAACCCACGCCCCTTGAAAACCTTTCAAGCAACCGCAACACAAATTATTTTAGTATTTCGATATATAAACCATATGGTTTAGTTTAAAATATTATATTTCAATTCAAATATTAATGTTAACCACAAAATTTAACATATTCATAATATATCTATATTTCAACATTATTTTCCTAACCGCATTGTTTGAGGAAGCAAATATCATATTACAAATGTGGTTCTCTACTTTGTTATAGCTTTTTAAGTGAAAAAATACGAATATTCTTATATATTTTTTGTATTTAAAAATACTAATAATATTAAGTGATACACAATTGCTAAATTTCATATATTTTTTTGATAATACAAAAATGTATATGTAACCGTTAAATACGTACTATGGAAAATGTTCATACTTTCCAGGTAAGACCTAAGATTTACCAATTTCAAGGGTACAAGTCAGTGTCTAGCCTAAGTTAATCAACATTTACCGTGTCTTCCAGAAGTAAAACCTACGTTTTTACCAGCGTAAATTATTAATGTTCAAAAAACAACTCTAATTTTTACCATTAAAGTTGGTAAGTAATAAGTTTTACTGGTAAATCTGAGAGATTTACCAAAGTTCAAGTTTTTACAGTAACATATATACATATCACTCGAAGGGTAAAGTGCTAAAAAACCAATCATTTCACCACAAGTGCCTACACTCCATAACACAATCTCAACCCATCTCTTAAACTAAGTTATTCATTTCTAATTCTAAAACAAAAGTGAATAGAAAATTCGATTAATATCTATTTATATATTATACTAATTTTATAATATAATATTTAGGTAAAACTTACCACGTCTATGATCTGTTGTAGTGTTAGTCCGAACATGACTTCCAGCGGTTCGCTCTCGTTGGCCACCGGCCTCTCTAATGTATTGTAGGACTTGAGGAGAGCGTCCAGGAGACGCTTCTCGTGAGGTCCTTGCTCCGATACTGTGGACAAGAATTTGTTTAAGAAAAAATATTTTTATGTGAATTTAGGATAGATATTTATTTTCTAGCTTTACGCTTTATTAGGCTAAACGCTGCAATCCCTTCGCCTCGTCCACTGTTATCAACCTCTTTACATGCTTTCGTCTAGTATCATAGATCTACCGCTCTAACTGCTCAATTAGCTTCATTTATTTTTTACTAATCTTCCATCGCTCATTCTTATTCTCACTTACGAAAAATATTATATTGTATTAATATTATATATTATTATAATTATTAATAGTGTTTATGTTTAATAAAATATATATTTTTTAAATTAGCTTCAAACATAAGTAATATTTAAAAATACTTTTAAACAATATACAACATATATACTTAGTTGGTGGTATTTGAAGTAATTATTATATTTAGAAAAATGACATTTCTTTAAACAAACTGTTAAACTTTTTAAAAGAAAAAGTCAAATATAATATCTCCTTTATCTTAACTTAGAAGTACATTTTGTTAGTTTCACTCCGAAACAAGTACTAGTAACCACACTTAAAAGTTAATTAAGTACAAATTAACATCTCTGAGTGCCTTAGTCAAATACTAGAAAATTAACAGGTGCTTTTCAGGCATGAACTTAAGCACAGCACAATACAAACCTCACAATGAGCTAAATTGAAATGAAAAAATCCTGTATTTTTAAAAGCTTTATCTGGTGCTACGATCTTTTCTGCCTATTTTTCCTCTCTGCATTTCTTTTGTTCACGCGTTTGTACTTGCTAATTGGACCTGCCTTCCACTCACTTTTATTGGACGTGACCGATGTAAACTCCATGTTTGCTCGCGGCGCACGAATATTAGATCTCACTTTGATGAATATTTCAGTTTTCAAAGCTAGAAGCCTGCGTTTCTTTTTATTTACATTTGGCCACTTCGCCTTTTTCTACGTGTCTGCTATATAATTCACGATACACGTAACCAAACGCGGGATTTACAAATGACCGACAAAGCGTTCCCAACCACGCGCAACAAATTGCGCAAATCCATGTTGGATACTCGCAGCGATCCACTTGGAAGAGTTACGACTGGATGAAACCGTTAGCCACGCACCTGAACCTCTCGAACTAGTGAATTTACGAGAACTCCTAAAGTAAAGACAAAAAGGGCAATATCGTTTGAGCAACTCACAAGTCCAGTCCGGCTCGAAGGACCAGCAATAAACACTCATTTTAGAGCCTTAGATCGCTCTTACGAATGTGATATACGGAGGTGGGAACGTGACAGGTATAAATCGCGTGTAGTGGGATTAGTTGGGAAGAGAGATGAAGAGATCGTTAAACAGGTAATTCATATCCCTGGGAATTCAAGGGCACAATGGGCCGTTTTGCGGGCAATAGTTCTGCTCGCGTTAACAATTTTAATTAAAATACGTTTGTACGTGCTCGTTTTACGTCTAATGCTTGTAATTCACGCTCTGTTGTTGTCTGTAAGCGTGATGATTGAAATTCTAAACACGATAATTGGAGATATTTGTGAAGAAGAAAATAATATGATAGTTTAATTATGTTTTACTATGGAATTATAAAAACAGCATTAAGTAATTTTATTTTAATAAAAATATTTATCGAGTTTAGATACGTTGCTTGGCGTTCAAAAATTGAAAATGTATCTACTTATTTCGAATATATTTATTTGACTTTTACTGGTATGAACCAAGGTGTCGGATTTCTTAAGTTATTTAAAAATAGTCAAATAATTAGTTAAGCTAATTGTGTAGTAGAAAATAATGACAAAATGTTATAATGTTATTTTGTATATATTCCATATATTCAAGTTTTGCATATTAACAAAACTGTGGGACTTCTAAGCGGATATTTATGTTATTTATTTCCTTATTACATAGATAGGTCGATAACAAAGGATAGACAATTCAATAGTGTATTTTATTATTAAATGCAGTAAACAGAATGAGTTAATAAGCAGCACCGTATGCTTATAGAACATACGCCTAAATAAGTAAATGATTACTAAAAATATATAAGTTAGTTTAACAGTAGATGCATACTTACAAGCTAACTTATTATATATTTATATTTTTCTTAAAATTACAAAGTACAATGGAACTATGTAACCCACTGAAATAAAACTAAAACAAGTTTACAAAATCGACTGCCCCCCAAAATTATTTTAAACATTTTATTATAAAAATATACAAATATTAAGCTTAAAAATAATAACTTATACAGATTATGGCTCGCTGGAACGCAATAACGACAATCGCTAATCGACGTAACGCAAGGCTAATGGCGAACTGAGTGGAAACTAAAGGAAAATCTGCATCATCTGTTGTACGACAATTATTCTTATATATATTATTGTTCACTAAATATTGAATATTGTTCCATTTGAATGATCACTTTCAAAAGCGATGATGTAATTTGTGAAATTCTTGCAGTTAATTTATTGAAACGAAGCAGTAGACAGAGCGAAGAAAATGTAAATATAATTTCCACTCCTCGAGTGGGAATCGAACCCACAACCAGTCGTTTACAGTCACACGCTTGTGCCACTGGGCCACGACTGGCCACACCGGGCCACGACTGGAGAATCTTGACACTAGGTTATTTCTGATTATCTTGCTATGTGGTAAAAAGCATGAAGCGGTTTTTTTAATACAAAAATATACAAATATTAAGCTTAAAAATAATAACTTATACAGATTATGGCTCGCTGGAACGCAATAACGACAGTCGCTAATCTCCCGCTACGACGTAACGCCGGGGTAATGGCGAACTGAGTGGAAACTAGCGACGGAATATATGAGTCGCTCGTTATATCCAAACAAAAATCGGTAACATCTGTTATATGAAAATTTATTTTATATATTATATTGTTTATTAAATATTGAAAATTGCTCTTTCTTTATAATGATAACTTTAAAAAGTGGTCATTTTTATTTTCTTTTAATTAATTTTGACGTATTTCTCAATATTTACTAACATAACGCAGTGGGACGGTCTTTGTAGATGCAATGTTTGTGAGTATGACTCTCATTTGGAAGAATATTTATATTTAAATGCAAGTAGCATTTCTTCGTTTTGAAATAAAAAAGTAAAGTGTGTGGATTTCTGGCGGGATGTGGAGAGCGGAAAATCTTGATTTGACCTACAACTTCTTTTCAACTATCCTGCTATATGGTAAAAATCATGAAATAATTTTATTTAAAATACACAAATATTACAAATATTAAGCTTAAAAATAATAACTTATGTAGATTATGGCTCGCTGGAACGCAATAACGACAATCGCTAATCTCCCGCTACGACGTAACGCCGGGGTAATGGCGAACTGAGTGGAAACTAGCGACGGAATATATGAGTCGCTCGTTATATCCAAACAAAAATCGGTAACATCTGTTATATGAAAACTGTTTTTATATATTATATTATATATTGAATATTGTTATTTCTTTATAATAATCGCTTTTAAAGTAGCGTTGCATTTTTTTTTTGTTTTTGAGTCAACTTTGGCATCGTAGTATTTCAATATTGTTACTATAGCGCAGTAGGACAGGATTTGAATTCAATTCTTATACAGAAGATTCACACTTAAATGTAAATGGCATTTCTTGGTTTTCAAATAAGAAAGTAAGGTGTGTCGATTTTTAGCGGTAAGTGGGAAGTGGAGTGTTTTGACACAAGTTGCTCTTTGAGATCCAGGCCACTTGGAAAAAGCATGTAGTAGCGAAAACAAATCCGTTTTAGGTTAGGTCTTTAACCCGCCATATCTCAGAATTCGGCAATAAATTATGAACGGAACATTTCAATACTAGGCTCTCTACTATCTCTCTCTACTGATTTAGAGTAGTTGCAGGGTAGAGTGAAGATAATATATTTTTTAAAAAATGGCATTTAGGAAACATAAAAAAAATGAACGCAGCGGGATTCGAACCCGCGCTTCCTGAGTACCGTCCATGCGTGTATAACGTATATACTCGTACGTTTTCGAAATGTCTTTTTTAATTTTCCTAAGTGTGGAATAACACTTTAAAAATGTTTGTTTTTAAGTCTTTAAACAGTACAGTCACCTGGTTTTGTATTCTTTTATTTGTAATATTAGTTGATTTTTAGCCGTTAAATCATATTCAAATATATTATTACTCACAACTAAAGGTAAGTGGTGCTTAAGTTAGACTAATCGAGTTACTTCTATTCTACTTAATTCTATAAAAGTTATTCTTTTGTAGAAATAAGTAGAATAAAAATAATTCGCTTAGTTTAACTTAAACAAACACCAAACTTCATTAAGTCAATACTCAAAGTACTAAATATAAAAATAATATTTATTACAGTCTTAACTAAAACCACTTCCCGAACAAAGAGTTTTTATTACGATTTATTTGCGTTTGTACAATTTTTACTTCTTTACCAATTTAGTTTAAAGCTATTTTTTTATTTTAAGAAAACGTTTAAAATACACTCAAACTGCAATATTTCGGTTGTTTTTAATTAGAAACTTGTTTTATTATGTAGATGTGTCGCTTCGTGTCCGGAACCCTCTGTAACTGTTGACATGAGCGTGGTAAAGCTGATAATCCATACTATGGGTATGCGCACACAGCAGGGTAGGCAGAGGGAACCTAGTATTAAGATACTCCGTTCCCCACTTTCCGCCGGATTCGGAGGCATTGCATGTTAAGTGGCGGAACTTAACGCCCCGCTTTACCTCGACACCAGAGCGAAGAAGATGGAAATATTAAATATTTCCATTTCTCGAGTGGGAATCGAACCCACAGACAGTCGTTTACAGTGCACACGCTTGTGTCACTGTGCCACGACTGGCCACTTTTGATATTAAGATTCTTTATATTATATCTAAATTATATTTTATGGGTAAAAGCTTAATGTCTTATTTCCGCGCTGTTCTCGATTTTGGTCTGAAAGCGGACAATGTCTTGATATTTCTTTTTGAATGTATTGCTATCCGGGAACAAGAGTGTCAAGTATAATCGTATTTAGCGGATTAATAGAAAAAAAATATGCTTTTGGCCGAAACAAATAACACCTTTTAATTTTAAATTAAAAAAAATATAATAAAAAAGTTCATTTAAAGGTGTCATGGGGCAATAGGACTGTAGATACGATTGAACGTGGGTATGATCCCCACTAAAGGCTAAAAATATTAAAATGTTTTATATTTCTCCTCTGTAGTTTTGACAAAACGCAGAAGTTAAGATCTGCCACTCAATACACAATGAGTTGACTTAGAGCAGAAAGTGTCTTCGTCCTTACTTAATTTATGTACATAAATATAAAAACTTTTTTTTTAGCTTCACGCTGTATCCCGCACACAGCAGGGTAGGCAGAGGGAACCTAGTGTTAAGACACTCCGTTCCCCACGCACCGCCGAATTTCGAGGCATTGCGTGTTAAGTGGCGGAACTTAACGCCGCGCTTTACCTCGACACCAGAGCGAAGAAAATGGAAATATTAAATATTTCCACCCCTCGAGTGGGAATCGAACCCACAACCAGTCGTTTACAGTCACACGCTTGTGCCACTGGGCCACGACTGGCCACGAATATAAAAACTTAATATATACTACTTTATGTACACATCATGAAGAAGACGTACTTTTATACAATTTTAAAAATTCTTTCGAGTTCTTATTTATTAAAGTAAACTTTTATATAGAATCCAATAAGCTTATTGTTTGAACTCGTATGTCGTTTCCATAATATTTTCTATTTCACTATTTCAAGAAAAATCTATTAACTTTAACTATTTACCAAAGCAATTCTGTTGAAAGGGTTGCGGTATAGCGCTATATTTACTGGGCAACGAGACGCGGCAAAGTATAAGCCACGTGGCACTCTATTACAGAATCCGTTTTACTCGAGTTAATTAAAACGTCCATCGTATTTAAAGTAGCATTGGACTTTGACGAGCTACACGAAAATACATTGAACGTGGCAAGGATGGTCTGTGGGGCGTGCTAACTTTTTTTTAGCTTCACGCTGTATCACGCACACAGAAGGGTAGAGGAAACCTAGTGTTAAGACACTTCGATCCTCATTTTCCACCAAATTTTGGAGGCATTGTGTGTTAAGTGGCGGAACTTAACGCAGCGCTTTGCCTTGACACCAGAGCGAAGACAATGTAAATATTATATAATTCCACTTCTAGAGTGGAAACCCACCCAACCCACAACTAGTCACATTTACATTCATTTTGTACCCACAAGCTACGAATAACCTTATGGTGGGTGCTGTTTACTTAAATTTTAGTACATAACTGACTTGACTGACATATCTAGTTTTAACAGCTTATTACTTTTTCCCACATAGTAAGATAGTCAGAGAGTAGTGCCAAGACACTCTGTAGAACCACTTTTCACCCTAAATCGTGATATTGTTTTTGAGTGGCGGTACTCTACGCCATGCTTTGTCTTAAATATTGATTAAATGAAAATAACTTTATGGCCAGTCGTGGCCCAGTGGCACAAGAGTGTGACTGTAAACGACTGGTTGTGGGTTCGATTCCCACTCGAGGAGTGGAAATTATATTACCATTTTCTTCGCTCTGGTGTCGAGGTAAAGCGCGGCGTTAAGTTCCGCCACTTAACACGCAAGCCTCCGAATTCGGCGGAAAGTGGGGAACGGGGTGTCTTAACCCTAGGTTCCCTCTGCCTACCCTGCTGTGTGCGGGATATAGCGTGAAGCTATTTAATTTTTAATTTTTAACTTTATTACACTCATTTCCTCGAGAAGTCAAACGTCCTACTGCGCCACGATGGCTTAACAATGGCATTTTGCGAGTTCTGTTAACATCGCTTAAAACTTGTAAATATGAAATATATAGTACTTATTTTGTATTAAATAAAATAAATTCCGTCACATAACAATTTAAATTTTAAAGTTTCATTCAGTCTACTTATTTTAAAAACTGAATATCTTCCGCTCGACAGACGTGACGTGCGTAATCGCCTAGAGTTATTTATTGTGGTAAGCACTTTCCGAGTATGACAATTTTAAATGTACAGAAAGTGAACTGTATTCGAACGATTTACTCTTGTGAATAAATTTTGTGTAAGGTCAGTGGTGACTGACAGTACTGACAGGTCAGAAATCATGCATGGGTTTAACGTATGTAGTTTAACAATGTATGGCGCGATCAGTCATCACGAAATTTAAGCTGGTAGCAATGAATTAAATGCTATATGTATATGTATAGCTTTAATAATTATAAGAGTAGTTAGAGAGAAGCTATAGCTAAGACACTCCGTTCTCCACTTTCCGCATCGACATATAACGTGTTAAGTGGTGGTGGTGTTAAGATGTGAAAATAATGACAAAATAAATGCACCACATATCTTAAGGGTACGGACGGAAGATTATGAAAAAAAAACATGCATAATGCCGACTTTATTCAAAATAATATTAAAAAAAAAAATAATTTAAAAAAAAATATTTGTACCCACTTGTTTATATATTATACTTTTGTTACTTAAGTATTTGCAAATAAAAAAATTGAGTATCAGCAACACTACTACAATCAATGATGTTCTAATTTTTTTTATATATTTACAAAGAAAGAAAGTAGCAATATCGTTTGTTTAACGATATTGCTACTAAACGAACCCATAATCTAAATGATTTTTAAATTATAGGTTCGTTTCCCACTTGGTAGAATACTTATAATTGAATTTTCATTGGAGCCAGTCGTGGCGCAGAGGCACAAGCGTGTTACTGTAAACGACTGGTTGTGAGTACGATCCCACTCAAGGAGTGGAAATATTTAATATTTCCATTTTCATCGCTCTGGTTTCGAGGCAAGCGCGGTGTTAAGTTCCGCCACTTAACACCCAATGCGTTCGAATTCGGCGGAAATTGAGAAATGGAGTGCCATAACACTAGGTTCCCTGCCTACCCTGCTGTGTGTGGGATACAGCGTGAAAAGAATTTTCATTTCTCCCCTTTGGTGAACAATGCAAAGCACCCTAACCATTCAGAAAAAAGTAGATTCCCTCAGAAAAACAACATAAACGTATTTTAATTAAAACGCCATAAAAATCGAACCCAAAACATACCCATTACAAATTAAAACCGGGCTAATATAATAAAATATCGACAAAGTTGTTCAGGTGAGAGCCGCGCTAATTGAATCTTCGTGTCGCCAGCACGAATAATTACGTACACTTTTAAATTACTCTTTATATTGCAATTGACTCTCTAGAGGTCCGCTTCAGCTATTATAACTGGTAATGTCTGTGTGTTTTTTTTAATAATATTATATTACAATGACCCTCCATTATAAGTCGATTTGTATTTATAAATATTAAATGTTTTAAGTCAATCTTTTGTTAATTTCATAAAAAATACCCTTAATTTGTTAAAGTCTTAAGTAAAAGGGCTAAATTACTGTTTAAAATAATATAATTTTGCAGCTTATTTTAGCTTATTTTTTCGCATAACTGTAGCCAGAGAGTACCTAGTGTCAAGACACTCCGTCCTTTACTTTCCTGTTAAGTGGCGGAACTCAACCCCGCTCTATATCTTATGTATCAGAGCATAGAAAAGAGAATTTAAATTTAGTCATTCCCCAAGTGGAAATCGGACCTGCGACCGTCGCTTTACAGTCATACGCTGTCCCACAGCACCACGACAGCCCTACGGAAAAATAATATATTAATAATTGATATATTATTATTGTTATTTTTGATGGACAAAATGGAGTTCCACAGGTGTTTATTATATAAACAGTGTCGTTAAAATCCTCCAGTCACCTTAATGTTTCTGTTAAAAAATACGAACATTAGAGTGATTATTTCTGTTATTAAAGGTAAAAATAATTAAAGTTAACTAGCAAAACTAAACGCCGCGCTATGTCTTACCAAAACGGCGAAATATATACTCGTATAATTTTATTATAGTTCTTCACTAAACGGGAATCGAACTCGAAACCGATTACATATAAACAAAGTAAGACCACGCTGTTAGTAAGCAAAATAAAATTTTAAAGTAAAAATCAATGAATTAGCAGCGTATTCAAGAGGCTGACCGTTGCCATGGCAACATCTCAATGCCCCAATTCCCGGGAAAAATGCCCGGGGCGTAATTTTGAAACGTTATTTCAATCCGTGAAATGGTTCATATTTTTGTTTTTATTTTATATTTACAGTTGTAACTTTCATAAAGTATTGTATATATACTTTTTTTTAATAATAATCGATTAGGTACTTTAGCTTTTCGAATCAGTGAATTTAAATTATTCGTCTAGATAACCGAATTAATAGGGTATATTGGGAATCGAAGTAACGATTTTTAATCTATTTCCTAAATATCTTGTTATGAGATCTTTTGTTTTCGCGATTTTTACATATTTAGAAATTGAAACTGTTTAATAGTGTTAAGACACTCCGTTCCCCACTTTCCGCTGAATTCGGAGGCATTGCGTGTTAAGTGGCAAAACTTAACGCCGCGCTTTTGCCTCGACACCAGAGCGAAGGAAATGGAAATATTCAATATTTCCACTCTTCGAGTGGGAATCGAACACACAACCAGTCGTTTACAATCACACGCTTGTGCCATTACGCCACGACTGACTTAATTATATATAAATTATTTGAATTTTTCCTCCTGGTAAGGTAAAGCGCGGCGTAGAATCCCATCAATAACCACGTACAATGTCTTTAATTCAGGCGTAAAATCCAAAACACAGTGTCTTGCCACTAGATTCTCTTTGCTTACTCTCTTGTCAAATAGCTATCGACCTAATAAATTGTAATGAACGTCTCGTTTCACATAAATCAATGCAAATAACTTAATTCGCCCAATGGGCCCTGAATTGTATTTCCCCGTCTAACAGCTCCAGCAACCCGCTTGCGTTTCCGTTTTATATTCCTAACTGATATATTAAAGGAAACTGTCAATTTCATCCTTAGATGCTTATCGAATTTTATTTACAGTTACAATACATTTTAAATTCTTCTTAAAGATTTTTAAAGTATTATTCCACACTTAGGAAAATTGAAAAAGACATTTAGAAAACGAATAAAAATTTATAATTTTTTTTTACGTTTTCTAAATATCTTTTACATTTTTAATTGAGATATACCTACTTTAAAAAAGCTTTCGTTATTATTATTTAATATAATGCAACAATTTAGATATACTCTTAAGTAGACTTTAAATTGACAAATGTTGCCTATTGCTTTAGGTCCGAATGTAAAACTGCAAAATGCCTACATAAAAATTATATATAGTATAGTGCAAAAGAAAAGTGAAGAATAGAGTGTTTTGACACTAGTTTCTCTATACCTTTCCTGATACGCAGAAAAAATGAAAAAAAAAATATTTCTTTTACACAGACCATCCATAAATCCTATTAACATTTAAATAAAATATAAAAAAAATATATAGAAAATAACGTATTATAGAAACATAAATAATAATTATACAGTCACTTAACTGGAAACACAATCACAATCAGAATATTCTATTTTAAAAATACAAGAGTCAAATGGTTGACAGAAAATGGAAGGCAAGAAAATCGCTTCTTTTGTTATACTAGCGAAGCCTCGCGGGCTTATTGCTCCTGGAATAGACACATTTTATAGGAGAAATTCAATGTTTTGTTCGAAACGAAATGATCGTAGCATTAGCAATGTCAGTCAGCCTTTAGTTTTATTGAGTGAGATTTACATTAAATATATTAGCTTCACGTTGTATCCCGCACACAGCACAGGCAGAGGGAACCTAGTGTTAAGACACTCCGTTCCCCACTTTCCGCCGAATTCGGAGGCATTGTGTGCGGAACTTAACGCCGCGCTTTTTTCGATACCAGAGTGACGAAATGGAAATAATAAGTATTTCCACTCATCGAGTGGGAATCGAACCTACAACCAGTCGTTTACAGTCATACGCTTGTGCCACTGCCCCACGACTGGCCCCTAGTATACAATAGGTATGTATAATATATTACATAAAGCGTAGTAAATATTCATATATAGTATAGAAGAGTAGTAGAGTGGAAAAGGCAATATATTTGCAGCGTATGCCTTTGACATACAATTTTGCATAAAGTGACGTTGCTTAGGCGATACGTAATTTAGGCGTCAAAGGGGTCTCTATAATAAAACAACGCTTTCCGGTGGTTTCAAATTCTAACCTCAAACCAAACAAGTACTCTCAGAGTACACAACGATAGTAATTGAGCATTCTGAGATAAAATAATGAATGAAAAAGTCCCTATTTTTTTTTAGCTTCACGCTGTATCCTGAAAACAGCAGGGTAGGCCTCTGCCTACCCTAACCTACCTAGTGTTAAGACTGTCCGATCCCTACTTTCCGCCGAATTCGAAATCTGCTCATTGCTTTACGCTTTTTCCGGCATAGCGGCGTAGCCAAAGAGAAGCTAGCGTCAAGACACTCCTTTCTCCACTTTCCATCTCGAAGAGCTATTTTTTATTTATATCACTTTTAATTTTTGTTATTATTTTTTTAGCTTCACGCTATACAGCAGGGTAGGCAAAGGGAACCTAGAGTTAATACACTCCGTTCCTTATTTGTGTGGAACTTAACACCACGCATTACCTCCAATACCAGAGCTAAGGAAATGCAAACATTAAATATTTCCACACCTCGAGTGGGAATTGAACCCACAACCAGTTTACAGTCACACGTTCGTGCCACCTCACCACGACTGGCCCCAAAATATTTATTTATCCAAAAGCATAAACGTAATTGCATATCAATCGAACCGTGTAATATTGGAATCTTAATTAAATGAAGCTACAGGGGAAGCGTCCTGATTAAAGGTATTTAATAAGAACCCATCCTTGTTAAATTAAACTAATTTGGTGTCCTTTTAATTAGAATACTTAAGAAGTGTCGGGTTGTGAAAAGAGCTGTCGAAGGTGTGGTTTTCTTTCACTAATTTCAAGTTTATAAAAATAAAGTAGTATAATTAAGAAGACCAGTCGTGGCATGGGCACAAAGTGTGACTATAAACGCGATCGGTTGTGGGTTCGATTCCCAGTCGAAGAATTGGTAGTTTAAGAAATGGCTCAACCGATTTGAATGTAGTTTCGACTATTGTGTTTAGATAATATCACCTTAACATTTAGAGTAATTTTCAACAATTTAAACTTTGTTCGACAATATTGCTATAATATTAACTCAAACTTCAAATAAATAAAGAACGTCTTAAAATATTAACTAATTAGAAAAAAAACGCTAGTCATATTTCGTAGAAATTTATTTACCATTTCTTCCGCAAGAAATGATGTCGGTAAGTTTTTAAAACAAAAGAGTAAATATAAACATTTCACAAACAAGACTCGAACTTACAACTACCGTCAAATCATGCTAATCATTACAGCCAGTCATTTCAAACCATACTTTTACCACATAATATAAGTATAAATGTACATAATAATACATATATGTATATAGTTCCAACAGGAGTTAATTTAAATAGATTATAATATTTGCCCTTTTTTGTGATAGGTTCAGTGGCGATACATCGATTAGGTGCTCAAAGGTGCTATTTTTACTGTAAACACGAGGTCGAAACCACATAAATGGCTGGCAAATAACCAAATTCTTATATTTTTTTAGTTTTTTTATAGAAAATCCATCCTTCTATCATATAGGCTATTGTGGTGCAGTGGAACACCGTCTGACTGTAAACGCGATTGATTGTGGGTTTGATGCTCTCTCGTGGAAATGATTTTATTTTTCGTTCTGATAAGACAAATCGTGATATTAAACGAGTGGCCTCAATGGTACTTTTAGTACGGAATATATTAATATGTGTAAAGGAAACCATACATCTATTTTTACGAAAATTGAATGACGAATGACTGTGAAATTTGACATAGTTGAAGTTTATATGTTAGGCCAGTCTTGGAGCAGTGGCACGAATGTGAACGACTGGTTGTGGGTTCGATTTTCACTCCAGGAGTGGAAATATTTAATATTTCCATTTCCTTCCTGGTATCAGAGGCAAAGCGCGGCGTTAAGTTCCTCCACTTAACATACAATGCTTCCGAATTTGGCGGAAAGTGGGGAACGGAGTGTCTTAACCCTATGTTCTCTCTGTCTACCCTGCTGCGAGCGGGATAAAGCGTAAAGCTATAAAAAAAATATGTAGAAAAACCCGCCACACAAATCCAGTATCTCCAAAATTGCTTGTCAAATAAAATTAACCGAAATATAGTAATTAATATAACAATTTCCCCCGAGCAATCGAACCCATAACCAACGGTTAACAATCAAACGCTTCCCCATTACAACATTATGAATAAATAATATATACTGCACAACTTTACGATACCATTAAAATAGTTTTAATTCCGCCTCTATTTCTCACTTAGTGCAGACAATGGAATTATATTCGGTAACGAAGCACTTCGCTATCTCATTACGGGGCTAATATGATTTAGTAGCGCACTCTACATAAAAACAGTAAATAACCCAGATTTATAACTATACATACTATGTACCTATTATATGGGCTGGTACGTAATAAAATTATGGCAGTATCTGTTAAGTGTTTTATATTTAAAATAAATATATTTTCTAAGTGAAGTAACGTTTTGGGGGCCAATCGTAGCGCAGTGGTACATGCGTATGACTGTAGACGACTGATTATGGGTTCGGTTACCACTTGAGGAGTGGAAACATTTAATATTTAATATTTCCATCGCCGCTTCTAAGTTCCGTCACTTAACACGCAATGCCTTCAAATTCGGCGGAAAGTGGGGAACGGAGTGCTTTAACACTAGGTTCCCTCTGCCTACCCTGCTGTGTAAGGAAAGCTAAAAAAAAAATAAAACATTTTTTTACACATAACATAAATAATAATGTGTAAAAAAAAGAAAATTGCAAAGAAATATTGTACAAAGAGTGAATTTCATATAAATCTCGTCTCATTCCACATCTAATACATCCAAAAAACGTTCTTCAATTTCATATCATAAATTATGTTAAGGCTGTCTGTCAATCAGTCACTCGCAAGCTTTTGTATGAGAAATACAAATACAAAAATAACTGAATTTTTGACGTGTTATTTTACGTGTATAAACTTTTCGGTTTCTTTTATTATAGTACTAGTATCCTAGTCTGGATTTGCTGGTGTGTTTCGGAATACTTACTTATATTATAAATGCGAAAGTCTGTCTGTTTGTCTGTCATGCTTTCACGGCTAATCTATCAGTCCGATTTGGATGAAATTTAGAATGAAAGTATTAAAAATCCAGGGTCAAACATAGGCTACACTATGCTACCCACTTTCCGCCGAATTCGGAGGCATTCGCTTAAGTGGCGAAACTTAACGCCGCG
Organism: Dryas iulia moderata; assembly: GCA_019049465.1. Classification (NCBI taxonomy): domain Eukaryota; kingdom Metazoa; phylum Arthropoda; class Insecta; order Lepidoptera; family Nymphalidae; genus Dryas; species Dryas iulia. The sequence continues at coordinate 2,400,938 of CM032420.1, read as the reverse complement.
CTTTGCCTCGACACCAGAGTAAAGAAAATGGAAATATTAAATATTTCCACCCTTCAAATGGGGATCGAACCCACAACTAGTCGCTTTACAGTCACACTTTGTGCTTCTGCGCCACGACTAGCCCTTAAACATATATATGAAATGTACTGAACAAATACATTAAATAAAAAAATAGTACAAAGATAACTTGTGTCTTTTCTTATCTGATTGACATTATAAATATTGAATAAATTAAAATTAAGCAAATCATAAATCCACTAAAATTCTAAATAATTATTTTATCAGACATACATTGTATATATGTTATTATTAACGGTATGGTTGTGGTATATAGGTTCTTCTTTTCATTTATGTAAAAGAAAAGTAATTGTAAATTTATCTAATATAAAAATTTACGTTAGTATTCAAAAAATACGTTTAAAGTTGTGGGTCACCATTCTCTGTTTTTATACCAAACTGGTGGTGAAACTGGTGATCTGGATACCGGTGGTGGTGATACACAGTACATATACCAAAATAGCATTTTTTGTCTGTGTGTCTGTCTGCCTGTTTGTCACTGTAAATCTCTAGAACGGCTGAACAGATTTTGACTGGATTACGACGCGGCGTTAAGTTTCGCCACTTAACACGCAATGCCTCCGAATTCGGCGGTGTGGGGAGAACGGAGTGCCTTAACACTAAGTTCCCTCTGCCTACCCTGCTGTGTGCGGAAGCGTGAAGCTAAAAAAAAATACCTTGTAAAATGAAACCAGTTATTTCAGTAACATCAAAACCGCCCGTTCAATAGAATGTCGTTTTTATAACTAAGCTGTCAGAAGCACGGTAACCAGGTGGATGTTAATTAACTATTCATCCTTCAAGGTAAAAAATGTCGATATTTCTCGAAGGGTTTTTTATAAAGTGCATTGTAAATACTTCTTCGTCTTGGGTAACCTTGTAATATGCTTGGATATAGTTAATTATAATGTGTTTGCTAATTATGGAGGGGCCAGTCGTGGCGCAGGGGCACGCAAGTATGACTGTAAACGACTGGTTGTGGCTTCGATTCCCATTCGAGGAATGGAAATTAATATTTCCATTTTCTTCGCTTTGGTGCCGAGGTAAAGCGCGGCGTTGAGTTCCACCACTTAACAAGCACTTAAAAAGCAATGCCTCCGGTTCCCTCTACCTACTCTGCTGTACCCGGGATACAGCGTGAAGCCAAAAAACAATAAAAACAAACAAAGTCTATGAGAAACATAAAATATAGTCCGTCACAACCAAAAAAGTACCCACAATCTCATTTAAATTGTGTAATCAGATTTTTGTTTATTCTGAATAATATATTAATTACGTAATTATAATATAAAAAATACAAAAATATACCTTCCAAAGTCCATAAAGAGTAATCTTCAGTTCAAGAATTAATCCAGTATGGTTATTTACAACGGCGAATGCTGTGTTGGAGCTTTAAAATCCATTTAAATGTAATCTGCACGAGATAATACAGTTGGATCAAACAGAAAGTAAACTCATTTTGTATATTGACTTTATACGAATAATATTTTTTAATAAGATATTTGTTGTTTTTGCAAATTTTATATTTTTGCAATACCTATTATAAAAAGAAAGTAAATTTAGTATCTAACTGTGCAGTTGTGGGTTCAATTCCTACTCGAAGAATGATAATATTTAGATTATATTTATTTCTTCCCTCTGATGACAAAACAAAGCAAGGCGTTGTGTTCCGTACTCATAATAGCTCAGATTTTGGCGGAAAGTGGAGAAAAAATGACATTAGGTTCTCTGACTATTCTGTCTCTGTCTCTGAATAAGCGTGAAACTGAAAAAAAGTAGTTTAGTTTTCGCCATTTTTACATATTTTAAATGAAACTACTTTAACCAGATCAATTGCATGTATATTAATGCTCGATAAAAAATAATTTTATAAAAGCCGTAAAATCAAATATTTTACAGTCATCTGTAACCTCTTAAAACTTTGTTATACAATTCGTCTCTTTCAACCCAAACTTTAAACTTATTACTAAAAATACCTAAAAGCAACTAAATAACCTGTAGATAACATGAAATCCCCAAAACATAACTCATACACGTACATACAAACGCTAAGCGCTAGGTCTGTTTGTCTGAGCGAGGGAATGTATGATAAATGGTACCATTACGCTACAGCACGTCCAGCGGCCGATAAGGCTGACCAATCACCTAATAGTCTATGATATATCGCTGTATTTTGTACCTTTCTGAATTATATCCGAAGCTCTTTTTTTAATTGGATGATTGTTTTATAGTAGTGTAATATATGGGTTACCATGGCAACAGGTGTGTCAATTTATATGATTTTTTATATTATACTAGCGGCCCGCTCGCGGCTTCGCCACGTGAACTGCCACCTTCATCCTCTATTGCTCTTTGGGATTGTTTTTTTTATAAAAGGGGGTAGTCTACATTTGACCTTGCGTCACTAATTATGTTCTTGAGAAAATCATCGATACATCTAGTACAATGTCTATACTGTTTGATAACATATAGAGATAACTGTTATAGTAAGAAAACGTACGAAATCTGCTATCATAGTATATCTATATGATAGCAGATTTCGTACATATATAGCATCTGGTATATATGTACGAAATCTGTAGATTACCCGTGAAAACACAAAAGATATAGATATAGATTTTTGCAATTTTATAATAATAATATTAATGAGTACGAATATATCTAATACAATGTCAACTATATAATAACAGATGGCGCTACCCGTTCCAGAAAACGTAGTTACATCTGCTGACATATAGATTATATAAAGTTTTATAGACCGGTCAAATGTATCTTTAATAAATGTTATGCTTATTTTATTTTATAATTATTTTAATTAGTGATATTGAAACAAATTTAGCTTCACTCGTGAACTATCGACATAATTTGAATGTTATTTTTTGTATTTTATTTTTCTGTGGGAGTTGTATTGAATACCAGCATGAAAACTATTCCATATGTTGCTATAACCCCTTAGCTAACTCCATACAAAAATTCATTAATTTCTACCCGGTAGATATCAGTATACAAATAATTTACTTATATAGATTTTTTATTTTTTCCAAAAAAACTACATGGAAAACCGGGATAAAAACTATCCTATATGTACCTTTGGACTATAAGCTATCACCATACCAAAATTCATCCATTTCTATCCAGCAGTTTTTGCGTGATTGACGAACAAATTAACAGACAGACAGACAGACAGACAGACAGACAGACAGACAGACAGACAAAAATTCTGCTGAGTGGATTTTTGGGCTCTGTTATCGATATATTAACGCACCCAATTAAAAATTTTCTGAATTTTTTCATGTACAGAATTGACTTTTCTACTCTTTTATTATATATAGAGATTATATTACCATTTTTTTATTATAATATAATGCTGTATTTTGTATCTTATGAAGTATATTCCTTGTTTTTTTGGATGATTATTTTATAGTTTTTGAGGTTGGTAGAGGCGTAATATATAGGTTGCTATAGCAACGGATATGCCATTACGCTACAGCACGTCCAGCGGCCGATAAGGCTGACCAATCACCTAATAGTCTATGATATATCGCTGTATTTTGTACCTTTCTGAATTATATCCGAAGCTCTTTTTTTAATTGGATGATTGTTTTATAGTAGTGTAATATATGGGTTGCCATGGCAACTGGTGGGTCAATTTATACGATTTTTTATATTGTATTATATTACCATGTTTTTATTATAATATAATGCTGTATTTTGTATTTTATGAAATATATTCGTTATTTTTTTTTGGATGATTATTTTATAGTTTTTGAGGTTGGTAGAGGCGTAATATATAGGTTGCTATAGCAACGGATATGCCATTACGCTACAGCACGTCCAGCGGCCGATAAGGCTGACCAATCACCTAATAGTCTATGATATATCGCTGTATTTTGTACCTTTCTGAATTATGTTCGAAGTTGTTTTTTTATTTGGATGATTGTTTTATAGTTTCGACGCGTAATATATGGGTTGCCATGGCAACTGGTGGGTCAATTTATACGATTTTTTATATTGTATTATATTACCATGTTTTTATTATAATATAATGCTGTATTTTGTATTTTATGAAATATATTCGTTATTATTTTGGATGATTGTTTTATAGTTTTTTGCGGTGGGTAGAGGCGTAATATATAGGTTGCTATAGCAACGGATATGCCATTACGCTACAGCACGTCCAGCGGCCGATAAGGCTGACCAGTCACCTAACAGTCTATGATATATCGCTTTATTTTGTACCTTTCTGAATTATGTTCGAAGTTCTTCTTTAATTGGATGATTGTTTTATAGTTTTTTTGAGGTTGGGCGCAATATATGGGTTGCCATGGTAACGGGTGTGTCGATTTGTATGATCCTTTATATTATATTACTGTTTTTTTAGTAGTTATAATGCAGCATTTTATATTTCTTGAATTATATTTCATAATTTTGTTTTATAATTTTTTGAGGTCGATTGATGAGTATAACGTGGGTTGCCATGGCGACAGATGTGTCATTTTATACTGTTTATTATGGTACTATTTTTTCAACAGATATAATGCCGGATTTTGTAGTTCTTCAAATATATTCCAATTAGATCGCTCGCTTAGCGATAAGATCGCCTGTTGTACTGTTTTAAATATTAAGATAATTGTGTGTAACAAATCTTTCTGGTCTACGAAAAAAAGTATTTAATTCGAAATTATTTTTAATAGCTGATTGTTTTATATATAGTTTTGTGAGGACGCGTCACAAATACGGAATATATGAGTAGCCATAGCAACAGATATGTCATTTTATTATAATATGTATCGTAAATATATGGTGTCATATTGTAGTATATTGTATATTTATAAGTTAATTCAATATTATTTTTTCTTGTATTTTTATTTTACGGGTTTTAAAGGCCCGTTGACCCGTAAGATACGGTCGGCTACTCATATTTTCAGGCACTTGTTCGACTATATCATTTTATATTAAAGCGTATATCAAATATATGGATGGAGGTGTGTGTTATATTAATTTTCTTTTATTTCATATATTTGTAAAGTATTATTGTAAAAAAACGGCCTTCTCCACTTCTTATCCACATAAGCCTTTATATATCTTCATTAGCATTATTTTCGTAAACAGAAATCTAAAGTTTTTCTTTTTCGTAATTATATACCCATAGCAGATGTTAAAGTAGCTTCAGTGTTATATGATTTTATTGTATTGCTATGAAAGAGTTAAGCTAACGAGTTACTACTTCTATGTATCTGTCTATCAGTCTGTCAGAAACAAGATATTTTTGTAATAACTTTTTTTAACTTCACGCTGTATGCGGAACACAGCGGGGTAGACAGAGGGAACCTAGTGTTAAGACACTCCGTTCCCCACTTTCTGCCGAACTCGGAGGCATTGAATGTTAAGTGGCGGAACTTAACGCCACGTTTGCCTCTGACACCAGAGCGAAGGAAATGGAAATATTAAATATTTCCAACTCCTCGAGTGGAAGTTGAACCCACAACCAGTCGTTTACAGTCACACGTTCGTGCCCGTGTACTGGCCAAAATTATAATAACTTTATTTTTCTAATTTTCATTTTCAAAAACCTACTTCTTTCTACACAAACATCAACAGATCAAATAAACTGTTATGAATAAAAACTAAAAATCCCAATTAAAGTAAAAAATAAGAATTTATATTTAATCTATGTCATAAATAAAAACAAAAAAAAAATAATCTAAAACAAAAACAAGAACACAAAATACAGTACCTAACACCGCGTAAATTCAACAAAGGGCTTCACACCAACAATGTTCACGCGTCGCTCGACATCTGCCAACCGTTTTATATATCTACCTTCGAAAGCCCAATCAAGGGCCTTTGTCATCAAATGCGACCTGAACTTAGGGGACATTGTATCATGGAATTCCCATAGCAGAAATTTCTGGTCGACTTGCGCTGTCGATATTGGTTATTAGGAAGAACTTTGCCAAAATAAGATTTTTGGTATATTATTTTTTTAGATGTACCTATAGGTATTTTTTAGATGTACCTATAGGTTATGATCGTGTATGTATGTGGGTCGGATTTAATTTCTGTTTGTATATCAATTTTTACGGTTATTTTATATAGTGGTCTTTCTCTTTAAGTTATTTGGTAATATTTTTTGCTTAACTCTTTAGTTATTGTGGTTTGAAAGTACATGTTAAGTACTTATAACTTGTTCAATCTCATATGTTATAGAGACACGCGAAGGAAATTGATCGGAAGAAAAGATGCGATGTTAACACACATTAAAAAACATAACTTATGATAGATTATAAATTGGAAAGTGAAATTTTCTATATTAAGTTTTCTATTTTAAAAAGGTAAATTAATATATTTAAAAAATCGTAAGTTAAAGATATAAATATAGTCTCTAATATGGAAGGGATGATCTCGATCGATGAAAAATAATAAAGTATAAGGAGTAACGTGTCATTAGGTTATCTATTTTTAACATGGCTCTATTAACTTGCAACGCTATTTTGGTCCACTTCTTGAATTCTTTACTTGAAAATTTGTACAAGTGTCCGGATCTGATGACATTCTTTTTACGACAAGAACTTGTTGTTGCCATGGTAACCAGTATGACGAGAGAGCTTTAAGTTTACACAACCAATGTTACTACAAATGTTTATACAGTTTCATATTCGTAGGTATGTACGCTGTATTTTGGTACGACTAAAATAATAGCTATACTTCTATACTAAAATAAATCGCTGTACTGCTATATATAAATTTATTACAAAGAAATATTGAATGAAATTTAGAAATCAAAATTTGTGCGAAAAATGACGAACTGTTTTCAGTTATCCACCGATCGAAAAATTGCAAGCTTGCTTGAAGCTTACGCGGAACTTAACACCGTGATTTGTCTTAAGAGGGGATTTTAAAATCCATACTTATGTTATAAATGCGAATGTCTGTGTGTTTGTCTGTCACGCTTTCACGGCTAATCTACTGGTCCGATTTGGATGAAATTCAGAATTAAAGTAGTAAAAATAATTGGGACTATCATAGGCTACTTAATTTTTCAAAAATCAACCTCTAAAGGGTTGAAATAGGGGATGAAAGTTTATATGACAAATCTACACGGCTTGACCGATTGTAATGAATTTTGGCATATACCGAACGAGTCATGTAGATCACGCGGCGAAGCCGCGAGCTGGCTGCTAGTATTTTTATATACCTATAAAGAAAAGTACTAGTACGGTGAACTATGACCTATAATAAAAAAATCTAACATTTCAACACCTCTTCAGAGATTTCAAAATGTTTGAACAATAGCTTTTCTTAACAAAGCAGATTAAGGTGCCGTAGGTCTTTTACTTTGATATAATAAGCCTTTTAAACTAAATTTTAAAGTCAAAGTGTCAATTTACTAAACTTTTAAAAGCTTTCACGGTCCGACTAAAATCTGTTATCGCACTTTCGCACTTTGCTTCGTAAGCCTCCTTGTAAATTTATAAGCGGCTCCGCGGTTTATAATAGTACGTACTGTTCTAGTTAGAAAATCCTGATCTATATTTACTGAAAAGAAGAAAAAAATGAAAGAAAATGGTGACCGAGAAATCAATTTTGTTTTAACTATTATCAGATTATTTTTATATTTGGTTAATGAAGATTAACTTTTGTTATATATTATGACGCGTCCAGAATTAAGACGTTGTTTAAAAGAGAAACTTTTGACATTTTTTTGAAATCCATGTTATATAAAATTTATATGTGAAAAAATGCAAACAACAAATATTTGTAATGTTTTATAATATAACTATAATGCATTACAAGCAAGCGAGGAGCAACCGTTGTGGACACTATGAGTTTGCCCACAACCTAAATTGCTTATGACATCATATTTTTGGGCTGTGATGGGCAAAGTATGGCTCGTGAGCAAAGAAACGAGGTCTAAATATCTGAGTGGTAGTTACAAAAAATCCAATCCATACTTATATTATAAATGCGAATGTCTGTGTGTTTGTCTGTCACGCTTTCACGGCTAATCTACTGGTCCGATTTAAATGAAATTTAGAATGAAAGTAGTAAAAATGACTGGGTCTAACATAGGCTACTTAGTTTTTCAAAAATCAACCTCTAAAGGGTTGAAATAGGGGATGAAAGTTTATATGAAAAATCTACACCGCTTGACCGATTGTAATGAATTTTGGCATATATATAGTTGATAATCCAAGCATTAACACAGGTTACTTTATTTTTTCAAAATCCACCCCCGAGGGTTGCAATACAACGAAACAGTAATGTAGTTCACGCGGCGAGGCCGCGAGCGGGCCGCTAGTAATCTATAAAGATAAAACTAAGCTTTGCCCTCCTAAAAATGTCATTTTTTTCCGCTTTAAAAAGAAATTTGCCCACAACTGATCTAAATACAAGTTCATTGTTCTTACGTCGGATATCAGTATTACCGTAGCATGGTCTGTGCCCACATGCTTTTGAGAGAGCCGCTTAGATACAAACATAAACACACTTGCTAAGTAGTCAAACATAATTACACCATTAGATTTCCGAGGTTCCGCCACTTAACGCGCCATGCCTCCAAAATTCGGCAGAAAATGGGGGACGGAGTGTACATTAGATTCCCTCTGCCTACCCTGCGATATGCAGGATACAGCCTGATGCTAAAATATAGAAAGAAATAAGTATTACATTACGAAAAACTTGTACTATAATATTATTATTTTTTAGCTTCACGCTGTATCCCGCACACAGCAGGTTAGGCAGAGGGAACCTAGTGTTAAGACACTCTGTTCCCCACTTTCCGCCGAATTTGGAGGCATTGCGTGTTAAGTGGCGGTACTTAACGCCGCGCTTTACCTCGACACCAGAGCGAAAAAAATGAAAATACTAAATATTTCCACTCCTCGAGTGGGAATCGAATCCACAACCAGTCGTACAGTCACACGCTTGTGCCACTGGGCCACGACGGGCCACTACTATAATATAAAATAATGTATAAACTAGATACATTATAAACTCGATTCTAGTGTAACGCGAAGTTTAAAGTCAGCATTTCGTAAATTCGATACGCCAAGTTGCTAAGGCGACGAGGTGTTTCACTTAAGTAAGAACCAAGTTAAGGCAACTTTAAAGGAAGAAATTCTCGCAACTTGAATTCTGAGTAACTTCTCCGATAGGTGCTGATAAAGTGTCATGGTATAAGTGACGCCTTTGTGGTGGGAGAAATACCTTGTAAGACGCAAAGAGTGTGGGTTCATATCCCACTTATTTAAAAGATAAATCAATTAAAATTCTTAGTACTATTAAATATGTATCATAGAAGTCAAATAACGGTAGTTATTTAAGTGATATTTTTTTTTTTTTTTTTTTTTATAAAAAAGGACAAGGCAAACGAGCGTTCGGGTCACTTGATGATAGGTGAACACCGTCGCACACGGCCCCGTGCAACACCAGAGGAGCTACAGGGACGTTGCCGGCCTTTGAGGTGGAGGTAAGCGCGCCTTTTGAAGGTACCCATGTCGTATCGACCTGGAAACACCGCCGCTGGTAAGCCATTCCACAGTTGAGTGGCGTGTGGAAGGAAATGACGTCGAAATCGCACAGTACTGGAGTGCCAGGTATCCAGGTGGTGAGGATGATATTTCAACCTGGCACGTACTATGCGGTTGGAGAATTCAGCGGCAGGTATCAGGTCAAACAGTTCTCCGGAACACTCCCCGTGATACATGCGATAGAGAACGCATAACGAGGACACGTCTCTACGCAACGCCAAAGTGTCAAGCCCAGCACAGATTCTTGGGTCCCTGACAATTCGAGTGGCTCTGCGCTGTATGCGATCAAATGGATCGAGCTGATACTGGGGGGCACCGGCCCAGAGATGAGAACAGTACTCCATATGAGGCCGCACCTGGGCCCTGTAAAGGGACAATCGGTGTTTGGGCGTGAAGTACTGTCTAGCTCTACCGATGACACCCAGCTTCCTCGAGGCCAACTTGGCCTTACTTTCCAAATGATCGCGATACTGGCACTCACTCGAAACTTTCAGGCCCAATATGCTGATACTGGGCGCGGCATGGAGGGGAGTGTTCTGGAAAAGTGGTGATAGGACAAATGGGGTTTTCTTGGTGGTCAACGCGCAAACTTGTGTCTTCTGGGGGTTGAATTGAACCAGGTTCCTTTCAGCCCATAAGGAGACATTCACGAGGGATGCCTCAACAGAAGACACAAGTTTTGTTCGGCTCTCGTCGACGTTTTCCCGAGAAAGACCTGCACGGCCGGTGTATACGGCGTCCACCGTGCTGTCGTCCGCATAGCAATGAATGCTAGGGTCTTCTAACATGTCATTGATATGCAGAAGAAATAGCGTGGGGGACAGCACACAGCCCTGCGGGACGCCAGCGTTCACGGGCATAAAGTCAGAGCAAAAACCGTCGACAGCGACCTTGATGCTACGCCCAGTGAGAAAACTGGCGACCCACTTGCATAAGTTCTCGGGAAGCCCAAAAGATGGTAGTTTCGCTAGGAGCGCCCTATGCCACACACGATCGAAGGCTTTCGCCATGTCCAAACTAACTGCCAGGCCCTCTCCCTTGCTTTCAATAGCAGCAGCCCAGCGGTGCGTTAGGTAAACCAGAAGATCACCGGTTGAGCGGCCATGGCGGAAGCCATATTGACGGTCGTTGATCAACTGGTGATAACTTAATAATAATTGTAAAATAATATTTTTTGAAAGCTTTTCTATGTCATATGGTTACTTAAACGGTTAGTAAGCTAAATATATAAGAATGAAACTTAATTTTATTGTGAAATAGAACGTGCAGATACTATCAGAGTAAAAATTTAGTAAAAGAATATAACTACAAAATTATGACACATTATTTAAACTGTTTTTCTCCAAGAAACGGTTTTCATTTCATTACCTTAGGGCCAAAATTTTGAAGAGACTCGTAATGGCCATATTTCCTTTCAGCACAGTGGTTTCAACGATCTTTAAAATTGTAAATTACTTTTGATCCCATATTTGAATTATTTTTAACACTTATATTTTCCGTCTTCTACGAACCTGTTTACGCAAAGAAATATATTTCACTCCGTTCTCCGCTTTGGGCATATTTGAGGAAATTTAATAATCATGCGACCGTCCATGGGCACTGACCTTATATTTCTTAATAATAAATTCTGCATTTTTATTATTAAGAAATACAATGTTAGAGACCATGGCCCCCGATCTCAAGGGGCCAAATGGCTAGTAACTACAATAAAGTCGTTTTATTTTTTTATTTTATCTATATATCGTTATAATTAGTAGTTGTAATGACTATATGGTTATAATTCGTAACACTTTTAAACTAGACCCCAAATTCTGGTATAACCAAGAATACTGACATATCCTTAGAAGTTGCTATTGAAAACAGGAACGCCAACATTATGTTAAAATGTTCCCTGTCTACCCGTCAGACAAGTCTCAACTTTGCTACTTTGTTACTTCAAGTGTGCTGTACCGTGCACTTAATTTATAGGCGAATAGCTCACTTTAGTATTCAAATTACGGTTACTTATAATATTGTTTAACTGTTAATATTAAACTTCATATAATACCTGGCCCCAAATTTGGGCCAGTCGTGGCGCAGAGGCACAAAGAGTGACTGTAAACGACTGGTTGTGGGTTCGATTCCCACTATAGGAGTGGTAATATTTAATATTTCCATTTTTTAGGTCTGGTGTCGAGGCAAAGCGCGGCGTTAAGTTCCGTCACTTAACACGCAATGCCTCTAAAATTCGGCAGAAAGTGGGGGAACGAAGTGTCTTAACACTAGGTTCCCTCTGCCTACCCTGCTGTGTGCGGGATATAGCGTGAAGCTAAAAAAAAAAAAAAAAAAAATTAACTAGCGGCATAAAATTATTAATAAGCCGACGCCTTACGTACTACTGTACTATATCCAAAAATGTGCTTAAACCAATTAAGCTATAAGTTAACATCCCAATATAATAAAAGCCCTGTAACTTAAAAAAAAACTAAAAAAATAAGTAATATTTCAAGGCTATCTCAAGTAATTTGTTTTGACATCTTTCTACATAGAATAATAAAAGAGATGTTAAAATTTGATAAGAGACGCGTCGTCAATTTAGGTCTCGTCGTCATTGTTGCCTTATCAGCTGCCTAGGTTTTGTGATACTTGTGAATACATTAAATTATGCTAAGATACTCAGTAACGCTGTAAAATTATGTCTAATTCAGATAACTACTTCAAATGTGACTATAACTGTATCCCGCACACAGCAGGGTAGGCAGAGGGAACCTTGTGTTAAGACACTCCGTTCCCCACTTACCGCCAAACTCTAGAGGCATTGCGTGTTAAGTGGCAAAACTTAACACCGCGCTTTGTCTCGATACCAGAGCGATGAAAATGTAAACTTCAAATATTTCCACTCTTCGTGTGGGAATCGAACCCACAACCAGTCGTTTACAGTCACACTTATGTGCCACTGACCGATGACTGGCCCCAAATGTATATTTTTTTAATGTAATAATAGACAAACTGCACGGCCTATTTATTTAGCGTAGAAAACATTTTTTTTATGCTTGTATATTGCAAGCAGAGTGCAGTGGAGGATTTTATTGTAACTTCACTGTATCCCTAGCGGGGCTCCACTGCACCTTCGATAATCTCTTATTTATTCATATTTTTCGTTGCACAGTGGGACTGCGTCTCACTGCAAATGCCGATCCTTACTTGGAGGAATAATGAAGAATAATATATAAATTATTATCATTAAGAAAACGTACAAAAATTTCAACACATAGGGATTATAAAGATGCTAACAACAAATATAAGTTGTAATAAAGCGTATGAAAATTTCTCATCAGCTGGTATTAGAACGCGCATGGCTTGGCGGTTAGAGCACCTGGACGATATTCAGGGGGCGCGGGTTCGAACCCAGCTGCGTTCGTCTTTTTCAATTTTCCTAAGTCTGGGATAACACTTTAAAAATATATAAAAGTATTATCATTTCTTTACCACAATAACAGTAGAATCAACACGCAATATCTCGAATTCAAGCGAAAAGTGGAGAACGGAGTATATTGACACTAAGTTCTCTCTGACTACTTTACTATGCAGGAAAAATCATACCGCTTCTTTCTCCCCTTCTTCCACACACAATGCCTCACAAAGACTTGACGTTTTCCCATTCATTTCCATACTTTCTACATAAACCTACATATATTATGGTACGACAATGATTTGTTATATTTTGATAAACCCATTGTTCTGTTAACGACGCGATGTACGTCGATCCAATTGTATAAGAACTCAATCGCTTGTAGATAATATTCTTTGATTATTAATGTTCCTGACGCGTCGAAAAGAGGATGAAAGATAGAATATCTGACACTGTAATTTTCTAAGAAAACTTGGTATGAAAATTGTTTTTTTCCCTAGCGTTTTTTTTTCTCTTGGTTAGGACAAAACGCGGTGTTAAGTTCCGTTAAGAAAGTACAGGGCAGAGTGTCTTGACACTAGATTTGCTGCATGTCTACCACCAAGTGGGAATCGAATCCATAATCTCTCATTCAGACGCTGTCCCACTGCGCCATAATGACCTCGGTACTAAGATTCAGGTATAAAGTAAAATTGTAATTAATATCACGTAGAAACGCTTTTTATTTCCTTCATATTTTTAATTAACACTATTTTTCTTTAACAACAGATGGGCTTAATGGAATTTATTCGTGCCGTTCGCTTTTCGACGAAAACTATGAAGAGTGTAATGAAAAACAATTCTGTAGCCAATATTGAGTCTATCGTGGCGTAGTGGGGAAGAGTCTGCCTGTTAACGCAATGATTATAGGTTCGATTTTCACTAGGAGGAATGATTGTATACTATTTCTATTTCCCCGCTTTGGTACCTAGGAGTTGTTGAGTCCAATGTCTTGATTTTGTGGAGAACGGAAAGTTTTGACACTAGGTACTTTCTATAAAAGTAATAAAATAAAAGACATTTAATAAATCATAAAGTTTAAAATTAAACTTCTTCTTCATTTACAAGCTTTTGTTTAACTTATAATGAATGTATATATGTATTATTTGTCCGTTCCGATGGAATTTTGCAATTCAATTTTGAAACCATAACCGATTGAGTTAAAAATTTGTATACACGTTCAGTTTGAAAGACAATGCAAGGTTAACAGTGTAACGTTATTCCAACAACATCATGGCGGAACATCCAATATGGCGGACTGGTCATTTTTAATGCACATCTACAATATAGATATCAAATGAAAGAGCTTGTTGAGAAATATTTGAAAAAAGCTGGTTTTTAAGAAATATTTTTTACTGTTAACTTTATTTTCTTAGTACATTCCGCAAAAGTTACAAATTTAGTATCTTATTTCTTATATAAAAAACTTATACAATATTTATCTCTCTCACGGACATGGTCACACGAAAATTTATTAAAGAAAAATTCCAAGCGAGCGAAGCGAAAGAAAACCAATAAATACATTACGACTAGGTATATAGAAATAGAAAATGTTTTCACAACAAACTGGGAAGTAATATACAATGACAAAGACGTGCTAAATAATTTGGCATGGAAACATGGTTTCCGGGCATAAAACCGTAACGTAATCTACGATATCAAAAGCCAGTAAAAACACGATTCAATATTCCAAATCACTGTTTACGTTTCATAGCGGCATTCCCATTTTCGGGATGAGTCATCGCCTTCGATCTGAGGGGGAGAAACAAAAAAGACCAAAATGTCGAGCTAAACGCGAGAGAGACTTATTAAACGTTGCAAGTTGACACCATTTGTGCGACGTTTTCAGGTTAAATCCACTCTGATTTCTATTCTATTCAAATGTCAGATTTGTTTGAAGTATTGTTTCTTGTATTAAAGGTGGGTGTGGTGCAGTGGAGTAAGCTCTGACTGTAAACGCGATGGTAGTTGGTTCGATTACCGTTCAGTGGAATAATGATATATTATTTTGATTTCTGTGTGTGTGTGGCCAGTCGTGGCCCAGTGGCACAAGAGTGTGACTGTAAACGACTGGTTGTGGGTTCGATTCCCATCGAGGAGTGGAAATTATATTTCCATTTTCTTCGCTCTGGTGTCGAGGTAAAGCGCGGCGTTAAGTTCCGCCACTTAACACGCAAGCCTCCGAATTCGGCGGAAAGTGGGGAACGGAGTGTCTTAACACTAGGTTCCCTCTGCCTACCCTGGTGTGTGCGGGATATAGCGTGAAGCTATTTTTTTATTTTGATTTCTTCGGTCTAGTTTTTGGTCACCTATACAACGCGCGGCGTTTAGTCCCGCTACTTAACATGATGGGCAGAAAGTGGACAACAGATTGTCATTATTCTCATATTCTCTTTAGCGACTGTGTGCTGTGAAAGTGACCGTGAAGGTAAAAAAAGTCTTATTATAAATAATCGAAACAGGAATCGAAATATTTATATTAATACTTTAATTATACGAAATATTTTCGTTTCTTAAATTATTTTTAAATAATAATTCAAGAAATAAATATATATGAGAGTAAAAGGTAATTGTAGCGCAGTTGTATAGTGTCTAAAAGAATTCGGGATGGTAGTGGGTTCGATTGCCATTTGATGAAATATTCATTTCTCGGTCCCGTTCCGACAAGGCGCTGCGTTGTGTTCCGCCACTTAACAAATAATCTCTTTAATTTAGACGCAAAGTGGACAACATTGTTTTAACACAAGGCTCTCGCTATTCGGAAAAACAAAGAAGATTAATAAGTATTCACTGAATTTGTTTTCAATTGTATAAAAAATGTTATTTACGACAAAAATTCATTTACTATGCAAATATTTAATTTTATTTTAAATGAAACACTGTTTAAGCCGAATTAATTGCGTATAATTTTCGATACTATTGTAAAGTGTTTAAAAGGTCAGTAGCGTTTAAAAAAATGTATTTACGAATATCAAAATATACCCATTTTATTCTGTTTTTATACATTATGTTAATTTGTTAACTTTATGTTAAAGTTGAATGGCGGAACTTAACACGACCATAGGCCTTAGCTACCAAAGCAGTGCAATGATTATGACGAATTTAAATATATTAATTCCCCCCGTGGGAATCGAACCTACAACCGACCGGGCTTACAGTCAAATACTACCCAACTTCTTAAATACTATTTCCTAAAGAAATTTAATTTCATAATATATACGAAAGTTCGTACAATTGTCACCTTGTGATATAAGATGTAACATAGCATTGACCCATTTATATCACCGTCCATGTCCTCCGAATTGTAACATGATTCTTGCTGACAACTGTTTTTTTTATTGGAATTGTTGAACATCTTTTTATTGCCTTCACTGAATATCTCTGAACTTCAACTTGGCTAGTTTTGATAGATTTTTAGATGTTTTTCCTAATAGAATATACTTTTTTCTTACTTACGCCTTATTTCGACTAGCAGAGATGGGAGAGAAAGTAGCGTCGAAACACTCCGTCCCTAAGTTTCCACTCGAATTTTAGTTTGTGTTATGTGGCGGAACTTAACGCCGTGCTTTGTCTCGCTTGAACGGAAAAATGAAAATAATTTTTATATCTTCATTGCCCCGACTAGGAATCGAACCTATAAAAGCTTAAAGTCAATCGCTACCCTACTGCTTTAAGATAGCTTTATTTTAAAATATTCGACGCTACAATATTAAAACAATAACTTGCGTATAACATGAAAAATATAACTTAATTAACCGAATATACAAAATATAAATAACATATAAAAATATTTTTATGATTCAATTAATTTGTTTACTTATAAACCAATTTCAGAATTATCTACAGAACTTGGCACCCATTTAAATCTCGTTCCTTTTATCGGCAACTTGACTCTCATTTTCACAATTATGTTTTTGATGAGATTGAATGAAATTGGAAGCCATTGTAGCGCAGTGGGACAGCGCCTGACTGTAAACACAATTAGTTGTAAG
Source organism: Dryas iulia moderata (assembly GCA_019049465.1). NCBI lineage: Eukaryota > Metazoa > Arthropoda > Insecta > Lepidoptera > Nymphalidae > Dryas > Dryas iulia. The sequence goes on along the minus strand of CM032420.1, from coordinate 2,383,926 downwards.
TACGATTCTCACTCAGGGGAATGGGTATATCCATACTTATATTATAAATGCGAAAATCTCTGTGTTTTTGTCTGTCATACTTTCACGGCTAATCTACCGGTCCGATTTGGATGAAATTTAGAATAAAAGTAGTAACAGTTACTGGGTCTAACATAGACTACTTATTTTTTTAAAAATCAACTGCTAAAGGGTTGAAATAGGGGATGAAAGTTTATATGAAAAATCTAAACCGCTTGACCGATTATAATGAGTTTTGGCATAAATATAGTTGATAATCTAAGCGTAAACATAGGCTACTGTATTTTTCAAAAACCCACCGCCGAGGGTTGCAATATAACGAAGCAGTTATGTAGTTGACGGGGCGAGCGGGCCGATAGTTTAAAATATTTTTACTTTTTTGTTCTGGTATTTAAGACGAAGCGCAACATTATATCCAGCTCTCCTGAGCGTATCATTACACTGAATGTTCGCAATGTCACGATTTCTGACGGGAAGTGAAGAACAGAGAGCTTTGACACTAACTTTTCTTAGACTAATCAGACACTTTGCAGAAAAAAATGACATTGAAATTAAAATGAAATAAAATATTTAAGTAGATTTTTATATAATATTGCCAAAGTACGACAATTTACGCTTAGTAATATTAAAAAGCTTAAAGCTTCCTAGGATAAAGTTTTAAATATACCTAAAATATCATCATTATGTTAAAAGTAAGCTCAGACCGGAAATGTATCTCTAAAAATGGTATATTTTAATTACTACTAACTAACACGTGCATGTGTTGGGAGAGCGTTCTGGTAAATATAGTAGGTATAATTATTTCCTTTATAGAAATACTAAGATATAATATACGAGTATATCATATCATTTACTCTTTTAAATATTAAAGTAAAAAAGTGGCGCAGTTGTGGGTTCGATTCCCACTCGAGGAGAGGAAACGTTTAATATTTTCATTTCCTTCGCTCTGGTATCAGAGGCAAAGTGTGGCGTTAAGTTCCGCCACTTAACAGGCAATGCCTCCGAATTCGACGGAAAGTGGGGTACGGAGTGTCTTAACACTAGGTTAAGCCTACCCTGCAAAAAAAAGTTTTAGAGTACCTTCGACTAATAATAAATAATGGAATAAAGTGAAACAAGGTTATCTGTGATAACTTGCTAAGCAGGAAAAAGCGTGGAGCTCCAAAATAAATGTTAAACGGTGGAACCGAACGCCGTACTTTATCTAATCGCCAATTGAAAGCAATTTGAATATAATAGTTTCTACTCGTTGGGTTTGAACCAAATACCATAATGTACAGTCAAATAGCTCTTAACTTGACCATACTTTTTTTTAACTTCACGTTGTATCCCGCACACAGCAGGGTAGGCAGAGGGAACCTAGTATTAAGGCACTCCGTTTCCCACTTTCCACCGAATTCGGAGGCATTGCGTGTTAAGTGGCGGAACTTAACGCCGCACTTTACCTCGGCACCAGAGCGAATAAAATGGAAATATGAAATATTTCGAGTGGGAATCGAACCCACAACCAGTCGTTTCCAGCCACACGCTTGTGCCACTGGACCACGACTGGCCCCAACTTATCCATAATAGCTTTTAATAACAAATAAGCACACATACTAAGCATTACTTCTCAGTAATATCAAATCAAAATCATTCCATTTTCTTTATAAAAACATAATAAAAACGCCTTCGCAATTCTATTCTATACAACAAACATAAAACACAGTACAAGAAACTGTTTTACATAATATACAGAAATCTGTCAGAAGTGACGCCTTGCCGCGTTGTAAATATAAAATATATGCGTCGAGGCGATGAGGAAAATATAAACGAAAATATAACGCGGCATGGAGTATGGTTACGAAGCGACAGATCGATTTTATGACGCGCCCCTTGGAAATCAACCAATTTATCACAAGAATGATCAATTCCTTTATCTCGGGTTGTTGCTATTGTGGCGTAGTGGGACGACGTCTGACTCGAAGCGAGGTTGGTTTTGGGTTCGATTCCCACTCGATAAAACGATCATATTTAAATTACTTTTAATTTTTCACTTTGGTGAACAAGGCAAAAACGCGCCATTGTGTTCCGAATATTATCTTTTATTCACATGGTAAGTGGAAAACGAAGTGTCTTGACACTTAGTTCTCTATGACTAGCCTACTAAGCGAGAAAAAGTGACTCAGATCTTCTCTCTCCCCGCACGGGAGGGGGGAAACGGTTTCAGGGCCTTGCCCTCTGACCGTTGCGATCAACTCCACCCACGACTATGGGTGGGTCACAGGGTAAGGCTTATGAGGCCTTGTATGTGGCATATCCGGTTGAGAAAAAGCGTAAAGCTCTCTTTTTTTTTTATTTTTTTAGCTTCACGCTGTATCCCTTGCGGGGTAGTCAGAGGTAACGCAGCGCCAAACGCTAGGGTATTTTTTTATTGTTTCCCTTTTGTTTTTTGAGTTCTAAACTTGAAAGCTTAAAAATATATTTACTAATTTTAACCAAATCTTGATCCTTCTAGTTGACTAAAAGCTTTTTCCAACTTCCCTTTGTTTTCCAAAGGATTTTTCTGTTTTTCTGTAGCCCTAGCTTTCGTAGAAATCAACTGCGAGTTGGTTAATTCTATTTCGGAATTTCAGTTAAACAAAGAGCGTTTTCGATGTCAGCTACTGTATTCATTCGTTAAAAACTCTACGTGACTAGATCAACATTTTGAAATTTTTAATGTCTTTCTAATGTTTTTTTTTAATTATTATTAAAATTAATCATATAAAATTTAGAAGCCATTATGGCACATTGTGACAGCGTCTCACTGCAAAGGTAATGAGACGCGCTCGATTCCCAATCAGAGGATGATAACTTTTTAAGTTTCTTTGCACTGGTACGTAAAAAAAACCGCGGCGTTGAGTTCGGCGACTCTACGAGCAATGCAATGCTTCGATTTTGGGCTTACAGAGGCCTCAGTTACCCTTTGTGACATAAGCCAATGAAAGTTCCATCAAAATCGGTCCAGCCGTTCCAGAGATTAGCCAGAACAAACAGACAGACAGACAATAACCGTAAAATGTGCTATTTTTATATGAATATATATCATATATACTTATACGTTTTTGTAATATTACAAAAAACAGCCTTTTTTATTTGTATAAATATATAGATACATAGAATTTACTTACAATAAGCGATCATTTTGGAATGGGCGTATTACTTTAAATATAGGTAGTACGGAACTCCTATTGACCTGCAGTGCTAAGCCGGATTCAGAAAGGGTATTAGGTGAAGTGCAGTGTTTCAGTGCTTATGTAGGCTGATGGATTTATTTTAAAGCGTTCCATTTATTTTTGTATTAATTTTTATAAAGCTTTTCGATTTTTATAGGTGGTTTGAAAATTTTACTTGGGTAAGTTACAATGTGTGTTTTTTTAGATGTATGTTCATTGATATATCGCTTTAAGTAGTATATATAATATTCTCCTTATAAAAAATCATTTTTCTTGTAAGTTATATTTAAAACGACTTGATGCTTTTTCTCGAACAGCAGGGTAGTCAAAGAAAACCTAGCGTTCCCTCTCTGTTCTCCACTTTCTGGCCGAAGGCGCTTTGTCTAGATCAGAGCGAAGAAGTGAAAATAATTTACATATAATCATTACCCCGAGCAAGAATCGAAGCTACAACCATCGCAGATCTTGTTTAGTAGTAAGACGCTGCGCTACGATGGCGTCAATACTTAAAAGCTTGACTTGTCAGCCCGAAAACCATTCTGAATTAAAAAAAAACTTTTCGGTCAAAGTGAAATTAAACTATATCCTAAATTTATTATTATTTAAGTCCGGTGCGCTTATGACATGGCTATGGTCAAAAACACATAGTAACTATTATATAATTTCACCCTTGGTCATTTGACACGCAAGATCACTAAATAAGCGAAAATTAGAGACGAGAGTGATAGTACATCATTCAGGTTTCTCTACCCTGCAAAATGTAAAATTCACTACGAATATAAAAATAAAAAACTTCGTTTCATATTTTTAATTTATATTACAGCGAATACGCTTCCACCATCATATTTTTATTTTTCATATGAATATTTCATTACCAATATTTTTAATGGAGATTGCGTTTGAAAAATCGATGTTTACTTTATCGATTATAAAATATTACTCCCAGCAGCTATTCGACGTACTAGTTTTATGCTATATAAAGAAAAAATACGCGTCCGTAGATACTTTATTGGTCGGTTTTCATATAAACTGCTAACTCGAAGCTGAACAGCACGATTTATATGAAACTAGCGGCCCGCTCGCGGCTTCGCCGCGTGATTTTCGTGGCTGTTTCGCTACATTGCAACAGTCGGTAGTGGATTTTTGAAAAATAAAGTAGCCTATGTTAAACCTTGGATTGTCAACTATGTATTTACAATCGGTCAAGCGGTGTAGATTTTTCATATAAACTTTCATCCCCTATTTCAAACCTTTAGAAGTTGATTTTTTTCATTCTAAATTTCATCCAATTCGGACCAGTAGATTAGCCGTGAAAGCGTGACAGTCAAACACACAGACTCTCGCATTTATAATATAAGTATGGATCGTGAAATTACCACCAGCAAACATTCCGCCGACTTTCAGTTAAATATTTTTTTGAATAAAAGTGTTTTAAAATAATTTCGCGACGAGATAAAATCCGGTAAACAGAAAGCTAACGCGGATGTACTACGCGGTGTGAATTCGAATTTAGCTTACTTTAAAGTAACATTTTTCTAGGTTACACCTGCAACTGCGAGCAGTATTAAAGAATTTATTCGTAACTAAAATTACATGTCATCTACATGGTGTGGTTATATGATTTTTCCTGTATTTGTAGTTTGTTTGAGCACGTTTTTTTTAAGATAATGTTGTATAAGCAGGTTCTAATCTTGTGCAAAGTGATTTAATTGGTATGGTTGGTAATATTTAATGCTACCAACTGTAGTTTTCTTTTTTAAAAAAAAAATTCTGATGTATTTAGTACTTATTATTATCTATTTATTATGATATACAAACATTCCTTGTTTTTTTCAAATCGCAAAGCAATTGGCTCGATAACAACTAATCAACATGAGTTATGTCATGTTACGTCGAAAACAACTTAATCTTCACACTTTAAAGTTTTAAAAGTTTTATGATATATAGCAGCAAATAATTTTGAGGAATAATATATTGTCTAAACCATCGATTGATGCGTAATAAGCGAGAATTCGGAAAAGAAAGGTTCGATTCGAACTAATTAAAATGTTTTTATGTTAAATTAATTTCATTTTAACTAATAAGACTTGAAATTTAGCTTGAATGGAGTATTTTGACACTGAGAGTACAGAGTTCTGTCTATGTACCCTGTTTTGTGGGAAACTGCAAAACCAAAATATATAATATATAAAAATTATAAAATTAAATGACTAAAAAATTCCCACTCGAGAAGTGGAAATATTTAATATTTCCATTTTCTTCGCTCTGGTGTCGAGGTAAAGCGCGGCGTTAAGTTCCGCCACTTAACACGCAAAGCCTCCGAATTTGGCGGAAAGCGGGAACGGAGTATCTTAATACTAGGTTCCCTCTACCTACCCTGCTGTGTGCGGGATACAGCGTGAAGCTGAAGAAAAAAATGACTATAAAATTTAATCTTACGTATACGAGCATACTTAGGACACCCAAATATTAAACGAAAAATATTAAACGTGCACATTAACAGGCCGTACATCACAGGCAAAACAATTTGGAGTTTTATAAGAACTTCAACATCTTGGCGAGAGGAACAAATTTCGCAATTAACTACGAAGAACCCCTGATAAATGGCTTTCGTATTATGGGGGAGTAAACACACTTATGCCTTTAGATTTATGACGTGGAGGATTAAATATATGAGTGTAACAATGTTCTTTGCGTATTAAGTAAAGGAACTTGATGGAAATAGTAGTCATTATGTAATAGTAATGTTGTCTGGTTTATGTTATTTTTGGCAATTTTTTATCTTGTGCTCTGTTTCAGCGTAGAAAAAAGCTTGATTATTGTGACACGGACACTTAACACTCAATGCCTGTGGAATTCGGCGGTGCGTGAAGAACGGAGTGTCTTAACACTAAGTTGCCACTGCCTACCCTGCTGTGTGCGGGATACAGCGTGAAACTAAAAAAACAATATCATATTTTTGAGCGCGACTGGTTGTGGGTTCGATTCCCGTTTTCTTCCAATAGGTATCAAGGCAAAGCGCGGTGTTGAGTTCCACCACTAAACACGCAAAGCTTCCAAAATCTGGCAGAAAATGGAGAACGGAATGTCTTAGCATTAGGTTCCCACTGCCTACCGAGCTGTGTGCAGAATAGACAGCGTGACCATATTTTGAACATAATAGGGACAGGATACTTGACATATTATTAGGAAATAAAATGACATTGACATATTATTAGGAATAAAATTTTAAAATCTGAAAATAAGATTAAAGCTACATGGGATGTTATCACAACCGCAACTGGGAGATTTAGAGCTGACAGTGAACCTATTAAAATTAAAAATTAATAATTTAATTGCAAGTTCCGACTTAGAAGTGGCTAATGCGTTTGAAAGTTACTTTTCACAAATACCTATTAAAGTAACGCGTTCACTGCCATCATCTCCTTCAGAAGCAATATGTATATTAAAGAAAAATGTAGATAACTGTAATCATCAATTTGCTTTTTCACCCGTATCACCAGATGAGATTGTGAAAACTCTTAAAAGTCTTAATTTGAAAAAAACTGGTGATCTGTGGGACATATCTGTTAATGTGCTTAGTACTATTATATATAGCATTGCCCCGCATCTTGCTTGTCTTTTCAATAAATGTATAGAATCTGGCATTTTTCCAGACTTAATGAAATGTAGTAAAATAGTACCGCTTTATAAAAGCGGAGATAGACTTGACCCTGGAAACTATAGACCAATATCTATATTACCATCATTAAGTAAAATATTTGAAAAATTAATATTTAATCAGCTTAATACTTTTTTTAATAAAAATAACTCGCTTCATAGTGAACAATATGGCTTCACCAACGGCAAATCCACTACAGACGCGGGTGTTGCACTTCTGAAACACATTTATGATGCTTGGGAGAAGTCGCAAAATGCTATTGGAGTCTTTTGCGACCTATCCAAGGCGTTTGATTGTGTAGACCACGAAACTTTATTGCTAAAACTACATCATTATGGTATTCAGGATGCCGCCCTTGATCTTATTGCCTCTTATTTAGATCAGAGAATCCAGAAGGTAAATATAGGGAATGTTAAATCGTCTGGATCTCCCCTAAGGATGGGCGTTCCACAGGGATCTATCCTTGGTCCTCTTTTATTTTTGCTGTATATTAATGACTTACCTTTTTATGCGAAGAACTTATGTGATATTGTGCTGTTTGCAGATGATACCTCTTTGGTGTTCAAAATTGACAAAAACCAAATAAACTATGACGAAGTGAATAGTGCACTATCGCAAATTATTCGTTGGTTTGACGTTAATAATCTTATGTTAAATACCAAAAAAACTAAATGTCTCGAATTTACTTTGCCCAATGTTAGAAGGCGAGATTTTAATTTAACAATTAAAGGGGTAACACTCCCCATGGCAGAGGAAACAGTTTTCTTAGGCATAAATATTGATTGTAAACTCCAGTGGAATTCTCACCTCAAAACACTTGCAGATAAACTCAGCTCTGCCGCGTTCGCGATTAAAAAAGTAAGAAAAATGACAGACATTGACACTGCCCGTCTTGTTTATTTTAGTTATTTTCATAGCATTTTATCTTATGGAATGCTATTATGGGGAAGTGCTGCAGAAATTAATTCAATATTTATTCTTCAAAAAAGAGCCGTGAGATCCATCTATAATATAAGAGCCAGAGATTCTTTGCGAGATGTTTTTAAAGACATAGGTATACTTACAGTCGCCTCACAGTATATATACTATAATATTTTATTTATCCGACAACATGTTCTGTGCTTTGCTAAAAACAGTGACATACATACTATAGGAACAAGAAATAAAAATAAACTTGTAACGCCACGTTATCGTCTCCAAAAGGTAAATAAATCTTTTATGGGTCGGAGTATACGCATATATAATAAAATTCCACAGCTTGTTTTAGATTTACCACTAGAGAAATTCAAAATCTCTGTAAAAAATACTTTAATAAGTAAAGCTTATTACTCTGTAGAAGAGTATTTAAAGGATAAAAATGCGTGGAATTAATCTGAATAAGTCCAATGCCGGTTAGCTACCATTGTATCAAATAATAAAATTGTAATTTATATATTTGAAAAGAGCAACTGTTGAGTTTCTGGCCGGCTCTTCTCAGCAGAACTGCCTTCCGAGTCGGTGGTAGCTTTATGTACATTTGACGATACAAAAGTGCTTTCAAAAGTCTATTTGAATAAAGATATTTTGAATTTGAATTTGAATTTGAATTAGTAAGAACTGGAAGGCACTGGTAAGATCTGGTTCAGTCTTTTTTCAAATTCCAGGTTAAGAAATTTGAATATCCCCTAACTTCAATATATTCTTTAATAAAGAATAATTAAAAAGACCACAAATCTGAAATCTCCCGCTAAAGCGAATTATAGTTGGCCCTGCAATATTGGCAAGAATTTCATGATAAAATTAATTCCGTAATCTCTTTAAGGCAGATTGGGATTCGTCTAATTGCTTTGTTGATCTCGACTTTAAACCTTTAGCTATAGTTTTAATATTTTGATCCTCCCATTAAGTGGTTATATTCAGATTTAGAAATAAAAGTATTATTAGTCATGAGGCTATCATCACAGTATGAAATATTGGACTGTAAACGTAAATTAATATACATATGTGTGTTCTATATTTTGTAGCTTGGCTTTATTGACCGCTTTACAGAATAAATAGAAAGAGCTTATTGTTAAAACACTCCGTTCTCCAGTTTCCAGCCAAAGAGAGAGTTGCTTATACTGGGGGAACTTAACGCGGAACTTTGTCGCACCTTAACTTAGTCTTTTTTAATATAATCTTTTCACCTACAGATTACAGTCAGACGCGCTCTTCATTGTCCCACGATGTTAGCACACCTAATGTTATACCCCACTGCGAAATGTATTGTTATTCTTTTTATTTTGTTTCTCAGATCGGATTATACAAAACCCAGCGTTAAATTACGCTTACTTACTTCATAGAATCAGAACCCGGTGTTAACCTCCGCGTAGCTTGTAATTGTTAGTTTTACTTAATAAAGAGTAAAACTAACAATTACGACCTACTCTCGTCACGTCTAATCTTAACATTTTGATCTAAAGATCGCGAAAATATCTGTTTATTTGTACAAACTCTAGAATTGTATTTTCGTAGTTTATAAATAAGTGTAGGTACATGGTTGCTTTGCCAACAAGACATCATATTGTTTCTAACTTCTGATATTTATTTTTAGTTATTCTTGGATTATGTATGTAGGTAATTTTAACCTCTAAATATGTACATATATATTATAAATGCGAGAGTCTGTGTGTTTGTCTGTCACGCTTTCACGGCTTATCTACCGGTCCGATTTGGATGAAATTTAGAATGGAAGTAGTAAAAGTGACTGCGTCTAACATAGGCTACATATTTTTAAAAAATCAACCTCTAAAGGGTTGATATAAGGGATGAAAGTTTATATGAAAAATCTAAACCGCTTGACCAATTGTAATGAATTTTGGCATAAATATAGTTGATAAACTAAGCTTAAACGTAGCTTACTTTATTTTTTAAAAATGCGTCCCCGAGTGTTGCAACATAACGAAATAGTTCACGCGGCGAAGCCGGGAGCGGGCCGCTAGTGAGTACATAAAAAAGCTTATATGTACATATACATAAATCTAACGTTTTATATACTCGTATTTTAAAAAAATTAGGAAAGATAGATAGATATTTGGTGCTGGCAGCCGGAACTCATCAAAAATATCCCAACTCAGCAAAAATATCCCTGGAGGGTATTCAGAGGCGCGGATTTGAATCCGGCTGCGTTCGAGCTTGTATACGTCTTCTAAATGTCTTTTTCATAACATCCCAAGTTAAAAACTCCTTAAGCTGGGACTCGACGCCTTATTATCGCGTTTGTTACACACATCCTTAATATAATATTATGAATGAATGCACATTCGTCATATTATAAAATATAACAATTATATAGATATATCTGTTATTACAAGTCATTTTTTATAAATATATTTTTATTTTTAAACTAAGTTGGGTACAAATAAAAAGATAGCACATCTCGCAAATCTCTTTTAGTAAAGAACAAGCTGTACCAGCACAATGTGAAAGGTTAACCAACGTTTATGTTCTACGTGTAAGCTTATATTGAATTTTGTTACTTTTACTTTAACACTTATTTTATTTATTTCATTTTTTCATTTAATAAAAATGTATTTAACAATACAAAAATTTTGGTCAATGATGGTACAATATTTTAGGCCAGAGCAGGGATTAAAAGTGAAAGAATGATAGAGATTCAATACATGATATTTCAAGTAACTGTGCCATTTTATAAACTTTTTTTTATAACCGGTTCTTAATCCAACAGTTGAAACATTTGAGATATTAATACAGGCTTTTTTTATTTAATTACGAGAAGAAATTACTTAGTATTTCATGGATTCACCGTACTAGTCTATTACTAGCATAGGGGAGAGAGAAGCTCGGGGAAGTGTTTAAAACTTGCAATACAAGTGTAAGACCCTAAGATTATATTAAGATGCGCAATAACGCTCACTTCCACTGAGGTCCTTTTTCGAAGATAATATTTACTAATTGTATAAGTGGCCAGTCGAGACCCAGTGGCATAAGCTTGTGACTGTAAACGACTGGTTGTGGGTTCGCTTCCCACTCGAGGAGTGCAAATATTTAATATTTCCATTTTCTTCGCTCTGGTGCCGAGGTAAAGCGCGGCGTTAAGTTCCGCCACTTAACACGCAATGCCTCCGAATTCGACGGAAAGTGGGGAACGGAGTGTCTTAATATTAAGTTCCCTCTGCCTACCCTGCTGTGTGCGGGATACAGCGTGATGATAAAAAAAATTGTAAATAGAAGTTCATATTTACGCCAGGAAAGTACATTTGTTATTTAAATATTTAAAAACACTTTTAATTTGTTTCGCCGAATAAAACCTTTGCCAATTATATTTCACTTCGATTATCACTTTGAAATATTTAATTAATACTCTTATCTTTTGCGTAGCATGAAATAAAAAGGATCCTTTATTTTTATTGATTTATTAATTAAACTTTAAAATATTTTTCACTGAAATGGAAGATATTTATTTATTATTTTCTTTAATTTTTAAAGGGTATACCATAGTGGCGCAGTCTGACTGTAAGCGTGATAGTAGTGGGTTCGATTTTGTTTTACTTATTCCGAATTTTGAATTATATGGCGGAACTCAACGCCGCATTATTCCTCAATTGGGAAATAATAAAGTGGGTTATTGAGTACTGCCACATAACATTTAATGTCTTAAACTTAGGCAAAAAAAACATTGAAACACTCCGTGTTATGATACGAAATTCTCTCTTTATCTAAATTTGTATTTTTCAATTTAATAAGCGTATGCACAACACTTTAAAAATAATCAATCAAAATCAATGTGGCCAGTCGTGGCCCAGTGGCACAAGAGTGTGACTGTAAACGACTGGTTGTGGGTTCGATTCCCACTCGAGGAGTGGAAATTATATTTCCATTTTCTTCGCTCTGATGTCGAGGTAAAGCGCGGCGTTAAGTTCCGCCACTTAACACGCAAGCCTCCGAATTCGGCGGAAAGTGGGGAACGGAGTGTCTTAACACTAGGTTCCCTCTGCCTACCCTGCTGTGTGCGGGATATAGCGTGAAGCTATTTAATTTTTAATTTAATTTAATTTTAATTTTAAAAATAAATTAAAAGAAGGTTATCTATGGTTAGATACAGCTTAAAGTAAAAAAAAATATTAAAAACCCTATCTACATTTTAAAAAGAAAATCATAAGAAAAATATCTTAAAAAGAAGTGCTTACAACGCGCACGTGGAACGATTTCCTACAATTTATTTGCTAGTTGGTTACAAATGGCTCTTGTCAGCTACATCGCAGGCGTAGCGCTACGCCACGAGCTACGAGCTACGTTCGTAGAAAAGCTCTACGCGTAGCAAAACGTAAAGTGATTCTTAATGGAATAAATTGTGTATGTAAAAATATTACTTTTTTTGATGTATTTCCGGTTTAAAGTTGCTGTAAATGTTATTTATCTGACTTAATTTTGTTTTGATATTTTATACTTCTTTTAATTTATATATTTAATTTAGTTACCGTCTAATTTGTTATATTAGTATGAAAATTTGATTGGCTTAATTTAATTATTTATTAACAAGTCCAAGTTCATTGATATATTTTTTAAAAACATTATTTTTTTTAAAGTAAGCGCCATGGAACCACTCTGTACTAATTGTATATATGTCTTATAAGAGATTAACTCTTATTTAATTATACTTTGGATTCATTATTCATGTTATGCCTATATGAAATTCTGATATTTCTTTTATTTCAATTTTAAATAGGATAGACGTCATGAAATTCTCGATTTTATCATAATAAAATGTATCAAATTCATAAATTTGAAACAAAAAACTATAAATTTAACCAATTTAACTACATCATACTTTAGCCTAGTCTTGTAATTTGTATTGAGATTTGTATTTGATTGATTTATATTTCAATGGTCTCGATTCTATGCACAAAAAAGATGAATACTGCATAAATTGTTATACATTTTTTGGCATTCTCAAACATTCTAATTTAAAAAGACTGTCCCAACATTAAAAATAATACTTTTAATATTTCTAAATCGAAAAGCGAGTACTCCATAACTTAATTTGCAATTTTTCACACCCAAGGACGAAACAGATTACGTTAGAAAAAAAAGTTATTATATTTTGCATAAAGATTAAAGCTTGCTCGCGACGTGTAATTTCCCTCTCTAAAATGAATGACTTATGAAAGCAATTTGGATGAGCGAAGAAATGATATACATGTAGTTATGGGTTCAATTTGCACTCATTCACATAAAAATACTTTTTTTTGTACTAAACATTACTTTTAACACTTGTTGCGCCTCTCTGCGATTTCTTACTTTTAGTTCTATAAGTAAATGGTTGCCTGTAAGAGATCACTTGTAGTGATAAGGCCATTGCACATATCATTTACGACTGTTCTTTTATGTACTCCTGTAAGCTTTTGTGTGCAATAGAATATTTATTATTATTATAAAAAAGACTTAGTATAACCATATAAGGTATGTTCTGTCATTCAAAAAATAATGTTTAAAATTGCCTGGAAGAGGAAAATGGAATGTTTTAACACTAAGTTCTCTCTGTCCGCAGCTTCAGGTTTTTCCCGTATATGATAGTCAGGGAAAATATTCTTAACATATTCTAAAGTGTTATGGACGCACTTAGGAAATTGAAAAATATTTTTATAAAACGTATAAAAATTTGAACGCAGGGATCCAAATGCAGTTTCTAAGAGACGCCGGATCAATTTCCGCTACTTTCAATGTTTTATACGTTATCTAATCTTTATTTTATCTAAAAGAACTTAATAACAAGACACTCCTCTCAACTTCCCACCTCAAATCAAAACATTCCATATAAAATAACTATCTTAAAAAGAACAACAGCTTATCTTATCAAAGTAACAGAACAGTTTTCAAAGACAGTTGTTCTGGTATAAAACCGTGATCCTCTTTCGGTTACCTCCACGATTGCTACAGCGTGTATCTGAGCGTATCTGACGCCGTTTTATGGGCAATAACAAAGCAATGTGGCGGACGGCGGAAAATATTTCATAGTATCGCTTAGGATTTATTGTGCAATGCGCGTTTATGGGAAGAGTTTAAGAAGAAAATATTATTTGATGCGGTTAATCTACTTAGAGGCTAGCGTTGGTGTTGAAATTTGGTAAATAAGTAGTAAATATATGTATTTGAAGTCATTTTGGCTTAGTGAAATAGCGTCTGATTGTATTCACGATGGTCCGAGATTCGATTACAGCTTGTGAGAATGAATAAACTTAAATAATTATCATTTCTCTGCTCATCTTCGGTTAGCGTGCCATTGAGTTCTGTTACGCAAAATCTCAGGTTCAGGGGGAAAGTAGAGAAGAAACTATCTACGCAGCTTCCAGTACCACGCACGGTTTTTTAGGTTCATGTATCTTTCACGTGTTAAAACGCTCTAATCAAAAGCTTTTACTGAATTTCAACACATTACCTGCTATATGGCGGAACAAAACGCCGCAGTTAATCCTAACAAACACTAAATAAAAAAACGTAAGTATTATCACTTTCCCAAGCAAATCGAACCCACAACCATTTTTATCACAGTCAAAAAACATTACCTACCACCACCACGATATTCATTTTGAAAAGAAAAACAAAATAATAACACAAAAAGTATACATATCCCATACAAAGCCGCAATACACTGTATCTTTTATTCAAGTGATCGAGAACTCGTAACGCCTCCTCAATCAGATGTGCGCCAATACCTTGAAACATTCCCCCGGGAATAACCACTTGCCGGAAACGGAATTCATTTTTTATAATGATCGTCATATAAATATTTTACGATTTCACGTTATTTCATTAACTTCACGCTGTATCCCGCACACAGGAAGGTAGGCAGAGGGAACCCAGTGTTAAGACACTCCGTTCCCCACGCACCGCCGAATTCGGAGGCATTACGTGTTAAGTGGCAGAAATTAACGCCGCGCTTTGCCTCTGATACCAAAGCGAAAGAAATGAAAATATTAAATATTTCCACCCCTCGAGTGGGAATCGATCCCATAACTCGAGTGGGAATCGATTTCATAGTATTATGTCATATGGCATCTTACTTTGAGGTAATGCAGCCGCAATTAACTCGATCTTTATTCTGTAAAAGCGAGCTATTCGTGCAATCTATAATTTAGGCCCGAAAGATTCATTAAGAACAAAATTTAAAGAAATTAATATATTGACTGTTGCTTCTCAATACATATTTGCTAATGTTATGTATGTTAAGAAAAATATTAAGGATTTTATAAAAATTGGCGACACACATAATATTAATACTAGAAATAAGCATAAACTGATTACACCTGTGACTCGATTGCATCGAGTCAATAATTCATTCATGGGACAGTGTATACGCTTTTACAATAGGATCCCAGAAAACGTCCAAGATTTTTCTATATCACATTTTTAAAAAGTTGTGAAGAGACGTTTGTGTGTTAAAGGTTATTACCAAATTCAAGATTTTATAAACGATAACACGCCTTGGGAATGAAATGCTCGCTCCAGGCTACTTCAAAAGTATCATTGTCTGCAATAAATCTGTATATCACTTTAAAAAAAAAAAAAAATAAGCCCCGCTGAGTTTCTTGCGCCGGTTCTTCTCAGGTGTGAGGCATTAAATTTAGTGAACCGGTGGTAAACTATTTGACGTTCAAAAAATGAAGCTTGTAACTTCTTATTTTGAATAAATTTATTTGACTTTGACTTTGACTTTGAACCAGTCGTTTACAGTCACACGTTCGTGACACTGCGCCACGACTGGTCTCTTTCGCGTTATTTTCACGTTATTTTCCAGAAAGCAGAGTGAGAACGTAGTGACAAGACATTCTGTTCTCCAATTTTTGCAACATTATATGTTTGAGTTGCGTAACTTAGCGCCGCATTTAGTTTTTATAGCTTTATGAAATTAATTTTGTATTTTATATTTATGTTAGTGGCCCGCTTGCAACTTCGCCTGCGTGAACTACACAACTATTTCACTATAGGCACGCACCGCCGCGCCGACATCACATTAGAAATCACTAAAATTATCAGTGTTTCTCTACTATATTATGCATGTATTATATATATTAATAATCCTTTTGAATCATTCTATGTATTAAAATAAAAGAAACCGCATCAAAATCCGTTGCGAAGTTTTGAAGATCTAAGCATATATACACACAGACCGACGCGGAAAGCGACTTTGCTTTATACTATGTAAAGATACAGTCATTCCCTAGTGGTAATCGAATCCACAACCAATCGCATATACAATGAAAGATTGTCCTACTATTCCATGACGATTTTATTACGCATATTTACGTTAAAAATTAAATAGTAATTTTATTAAGAAAGTAAACAACAAAACTTTACTCCTAGCCATATAATTTTTCTATCACATAATACCACGCGTAGAAAAAGTTAAAAGAGGTAAACATCAAAGGAAAATAATAAAGTGTATCACAAAAACGGGTAATAAGCTCCATACATACGTAGTTTTATGTGCCTGTTAAGTAGAAATGAGGGCGAGCGTAGGCAAGTGCCGCGTATATTGTTATCGGAGTTTTGAAATGTTAGACTCGCGTTTTTTTCCTTTTGTAAACTTGGAAAATGCTGGAGTGATTTTGATTGAAATTGCTATAATTTTAGTTTTACGATTTTTTTTTTGGGAATCAGAGTAGGCAGAGAGAAGTGTAGTGACGAGACACTCCGTTCTCTGCTTTTTGCTTCAATGTCTCATACGTTGGTGTTGAATGGCGGATCTCAATACTGCAACTTAAATGGTGGAGAAATGAAAATAATTTATAATATATAATCGAAATCACTACAATCTCGTTTACAGTCAAACGCTGTCATACTGCAAAGTTATGGCCTCGGTGTACCTAAATTTTATAGGCAAAATTCTGACTAAAGTTTTTGATAGCTTATTTAATAAATACTTAAAGGGATTTACTCCCCGTTTATGAGTAAAATTAAAGCCTTTAATGACTAATACTGTTTCCTTTTGACTAGAGAAAGATCAAGCTTAATACATAGGGACATATTCCATGGCACTAGGCACCATCTTGGCATTTGTGGTCGGTGCAAAAGGGTTATTAAGTGATTCTAACGACATCATTCATATTTTTTTTTTTTATCTTCACGCTGTATCCCGCACATAGCAGGGTAAGCAGAAGGAACCTAGTATTAAGATGCTCCGTTCCCCATTTTCCGCCGAATTCGGAGGCATTGCGTGTTAAGTGGCGGAACTTAACGCCGCGCTTTACCTCGACACCAGAGCGAAGAAAATGGAAATATTAAATATTTCCACTCCTCGAGTGGGAATCGAACCCACAACCAGTCGTTTACAGTCACACGCTTGTGCCATGACTGGCCACATAATTCATATTATTTTTATATATTTACTTGCGGCCCGCTCGTGGCTTCGCCGCGTGAACTACATAACTGTTTCGTTATATTTGCAATGCCCGGGGGTGGTTTTTTAAAAAATAGATTAGCCTATGTTTAACATAGATTCATAAATCAACTATATTTAAAGTTTAAAATATGAGTAGCCTATATTTCACCCCGGATGTTTTACTACTTTCATTCTAAATTTCATCCGAATTGGACCAGTAGATTAACCGTGAAAGCGTGACAGACAAACAGACAGACTTTCGCATTTATAATATAAGTATGGATTCAAGGCCGAAAAGTGAAAAAATATACCATATTTTATTTGTGCTTAAACATCTATTTTTTGCATTAGTATTGTGGTAGCATGCTATTAAAAAGTGCTTCAAAATAATGATGTATGTATATTGCATATATTATAATATTTGTTTATTTTACTAGTTAACAAGTACTGACAACATTAATTATGTTAACTTCTATATTGCAAGCTTAAATGCTATTAACTTAGAAAAAGGGGCCAGTCGTGGCGCAGTGGTACAAGCGTGTGACTGTAAACGGCTGGTTGTGGATTCGATTCTCAATTGAGGAGTGAAAATATTTAATATTTACAATTTCCTCGCTCTGGTGTCGAGGCAAAGCGCGTCGTTAAGTTCCGCCACTTAACAGACATTGCCTCCGAATTCGACGGAAAGTGGGGAACGGAGTGTCTTAACACTAGATTCCCTCTGCCTACTCTGCTGTGTGCGGAACAGCGTGAATCTAAAACAACGTTAAAAAGTAAAACAATTATTTAGTGAACGAAGTGATATCTAAATATAAATAAGTATGTGGAAGATTAAGTTAAAATATTTTTTAAAATAAGTTCTGAAATTAAATTACGTCTTTTCCGCACAGCAGGCAGAGAGAACCTAGTGTTAAGACACTCCGTTCTCCATTTTCTACCATAAATCACGACATTGCGTGTTAAGTGGAGACCTTAAAGCTGCGCTTTTGTTATACAAGACGAATGATAGAAAATAAAAACTATTTTTTTATAGGTGATAATTTCTAGAGTGAGAATCGAACCCACGACCGGTCACGTATACTTTGTATATAATATCTACATATTTAAGCAAAATAAATTTAGTGATAAATTACACAATTTTTATCAACGCCCTTTTTCATATTTTACATATAAACGTTTCCTCGAATCGTAATCAGACTAACTTCTACAGCCACTATATATATAGTACTAGTAAATTTACCTCAACCAGAAATCGAATCTAAATCTCTCATAAACCAAAGCTATTCTATACTTCAAGAATAACTATCATAACACACACACACTACGTAATAATAAGCGAAAATTAAGCTATAATTTATGAAAAGCGGACGTCAAGAGCTTTTCACTAATGAATAGAACCGACCTCGTTGTTTCTAGCACTTAATCTGAGGACGAGGGTTGTAACAATCGTGATTTATGAAACCATATAAAGTGGCGTGCTCGGATACACACGAATAGTAAGAAGGAAAGCCTTCTCACGCCTGGAAAGATTAGGGAAGGGACTTGGGAAATTTTAATTATTGACTATAATATTTATTTATTGCTAACAAAAGCAAGGTGGCCAGCCGTGGCCCAGTGGCACAAGCGTGTGACTGTAAACGACTGGTTGTGGGTTCGATTTCCACTCGAGGAATGGAAATATTTAATATTTCCATTTTCTTCGCTCTGGTGTCGAGGTAAAGCACGGCGTTAAGTTCCGCCACTTAACACGCAATGCCTCCGAATTCGGCGGAAAGTGGGGAACGGAGTATCTTAATACTAGGCTCCCTCTGCCTACCCTGCTGTGTGCGGGATAATACATGCGTGAAGCTTAAAAAAAAAAACAAAAGTAAGTATGTTTAATCCAATATTAGCTATTGTTGCTCAGTGGGACAAAGTATTAATGATCTGTCTGTAGGCGTGTTGATTGTGGATACAATTCCCACTGGAAGGAATGATTATATATAAATAATTTTGATATCTCTCCCTCTGGTATCTCAGACACAGCTCGGCGTTGAGGTCCACCACTCATTATACAATATCTCGATTTAAAACGAAAACTGGGGAACGGCATCTTTTTACAGTATACTTTCTCTAACGAACCAGCTATGGGTTTAAAGAATTTATTCCCATAAAAATATACAGTAAATATACAGTTTATTATGAGATACAATCGATATTTTAAACATATATAACAATATTTAATTTGCCTCTGGGACGCTTAAATTATACATTTGCAAAGATTTAGATTTAGAACTATTTTACTGTGTACACATGTACCTCTATTTTTGTTTTAAAAGCATTCATGTACTCCATACTTCTAACATGATTTGGCAAGTTGTTATACAGTTGCACTCCCTCAAACAGTACCGATCATTTAGCAGACTGTGTACGTACACTAGTTAGCATCAATTTGTCTTTATTTGTTATTTTTTTATTTTTTTTTTATTAGCTTCACGGTGTATCCTGCAAACAGCAGGGTAGGCAGAGGAAACCTAGTGTTAAGACACTCCGTTCCCCACTTTCCGCCGAATTCGGAGGCATTGCGTGTTAAGTGGCGGAACTTAATTTCTTAAATTGTGTTTATTAATTTTTTGATCAATTTTGATCTTAAAGTATATCAAATTGTTGACGAGGTTTTTTTACCAGTACCCAGGTAATAAGATGTATAGCTGGTTGATGTTTAGTAATTTCGTTTCCTGATACAATTTATTAGTTGACGTGACGTAAAGATAATATAATGGAATAGTGCTTCAATAATTTTATCCGTATCCATAATCCGTAAATAACTGTGAAATTTAAAAAAAAATTAAATTACGTAAACCTGAACCAAATTTAAACTACATTATAAAAAATGAACGCATTGCAAATATTTCAGTTGCAACATTAAAGCCGGCAGAAGCAACATGTGCTCATATAAAATGTATGTACGTACGTCTGTTACTACTGCATCCATGAATAATTCAGGAGTGCACAAGTGCTAGGTCTACTTAGGTTAGTGGGGTTAAGCATTTATCTCAACACCGGCGTGGATTGCCGCAAATGTACTAACGTTGCGTCAGTGTGCCTGCAGGTATGTGCTAAGATTAAGACTTAAAGTTTTGAACTTTAGAAGTTTAGAGGTGTTATAAAATTGTATTTTAATTTTGGTGGTTTGTTTGTTTGAAGTTCTAAATATTTCCTGAAGAAATATCTCGTTTTCTTAACTTAAACACCATTTATATCAATGTAACTTAACTGTTGCAGATCAAATAATATTAAGGTAAAAAAGGAAACATAGAAAGTCTGTACATTCAAGTTTTATATATTCAAATAAAAGAAAACGCCCTTGCCCAGTTTTTCAATTTATTAACCGCTTCATGTTATCAAACAAAAAATATGTAATTTGTCAATAATTAGACATTATTTATTTTCTTTAAATTTACTTCCCCATGAAGACCCTAAAAAAAATAAAATAAAAGAGTGAAAAAACACTATTTCGAAATAGAAAACCATAACCGTCTTATAAATAAGATACATCACACCTCTAATAATTTAACTTAAAATAATATACACAAAAAAAATATGAAAGCTTTTTTAAAAAAAATATGTAAAAAAATATATCCACTATTCACAGCATAATCGGCTCTTCAAAAGGTATTAATACAAAAACTTTTTTAATTCGAACAAACGGTTTAAATGACAATCAACTGTCCGACCACTTTGTACTATTGGTGAAACTATCATCGCTTTGAAACTGGCATAGAATGAAAAATATTAAACGATTTTTTAATAGGTTCTACTGGCTGTTATCCCAACTATTATTGTGATATCATTGTGTAGTGCTTTTATTGAATAAACACATAGGGGGCCAGTCGTGGCGCAGTGGCACGAACGTGTGACTGTAAACGACTGGTTGTGGGTTCGACTCCCACTCGAGGAGTGGAATATTTAATGTTTCCATTTCCTTCGTTCTGGTATCAGAGGTAAAGCGCGGCGCTAAGTTCCGCCATTTAACACACAATGCCTCCGAATTCGGCGGAAAGTAGGGAAAGGAGTGTCACTAGGTTCCCTCTGCCTACCCTGCTGTGTGCGGGATTCAGCGTGAAGCTAAAAAAACAATAAAAAATAAAAAAACAGACGGGATTACATCGAAAGCGCATTGTCGAAAAAAAACAGTCACAAGATAAGTTGCGTGAGCATTTTAATTTATGGGTTAAAGAGTTCAAAATATTCCTTAATGAAAATTCTTATTTTTTTTTAAAAATGTAGTTATTACTAAGGGTAACATGCTTACTCTGACATCAATCTAATATATGTGAGGTTTCTATAATTTTGACAATTACAGAACTATTGGTCAGATGCTATCGTAGCATATTACCAATGGTAGTGGGAAAATTCCCGACTTTTACTGTGGTATGTGGTGGTATTCACAAAAACCTCACAAGGTTTCGATTAAATCCATCAAGCCGTTTTTTTGTTTCATTCGATCAAACTTTTGAAGAAAATTAAAGGATCGCGATTGCGACTTTGCAAAATCACCTAATCAAACTAAAAAACGAAATGATATTTCAGCTTTTTTCATGTTTTGTTATTGATAACAGTGTTTAAATTTATAGTGTAAAATAAAAACACTATTATCAATAAAAAAGGAAGGAAAGATCTGAAAAATCATCACGTTTTTAATTTCGCTAAAGGTCATTTTTCAAAGTCGAAATCGCGATCCTCTAATTTTCTTCAAAAGTTTGATCGAATGAAACAAAAAACGGCTTGATGGATTTAATCGAAACCTTGTGAGGTTTTTGTGAATATATTGAACTGTAAAACGTACAGTCAACATTACCAGTTTTCTTGATATATCCAACTTAGCGCCTGATTTTCCCAAAAGCCAGAAAAAGTCCTTTTTTTAATGATTTTTAAAATTAATGTAAAGAAGAAGATATATATTTTTTTAAAAAATCCGTAGCTGGTTTTTATGAGAAATTTACTGAAGATTTTAAAATACTCCTTACATTTTTTGTGCGATCAACGGTTACTGAGATATTTATGGTTAAAGGCAAAAAGATGGCCAGTCGTGACCCAGTGACACAAGAGTGTGACTGTAAACGACTGGTTGTGGGTTCGATTCCCACTCGAGGAGTGGAAATTATATTTCCATTTTCTTCGCTCTGGTGTCGAGGTAAAGCGCGGCGTTAAGTTCCGCCACTTAACACGCAAGCCTCCGAATTCGGCGGAAAGTAGGGAACGTAGTGTCTTAACACTAGGTTCCCTCTGTCTACCCTGCTGTGTGCGGGATATAGCGTGAAGCAAAAAGATCGTTTTCCAGTCAGAGTTCGATATCTCAGCGAGAAGTATATGTAGCGAATTTTTAACAACAGCAAGTTGAAGCTAGATAAACAAGTTATCCGATCCATATAGTGGTTAAGTAAAAAAAAATGTTCCAACTTTTTAGAGCAAAAAAAAAGAACTAAAAAAATTATTTTTTTCTTTTTTGGTATTAATCGGAATATAGCGGAACACGTTGCTTGAAAATAAATTCTATCTTAAGATCTCAAAACTAGAAACTTTAAGCTTTAAAATGCTTGTTTTTTTATTTCAATGCGACCATTTTTAAGGAAAATACAGCCACTTAAAAAACGTCAAAATTTTGGAAAATTTTACCGATCCTTTAATTATTTCTGCTAGTGTATAATTCATTTGAATGTGAAGAAAAACCTCAGTACCCTTTTTACGAAAATTATACGAAGATTGACCTAATACATAGAAGAAAAAAAAGCGAATATTTACGATAATACAATACAAATACATAAAATAATTAAAAAAAACACATATAACACACACTTCTATGTGTTCGAAATACACTTTTGTATAAAGTGACGTACAAGCGACACGTATTTCACCCGTCATCGGGTCTTCTAGATTACGATTACGTCGTCAACCCTTTTCCTTACTTTATAATTTTATATGCGTGGCAACCTGCGTGTAATGGCCGCCATTGCTTTATTGCAAGTAGAAGTAGAAAAATATTTTTTATTTACTATTTATTTATTGAGCTTAAAATGTTTATTTTTGAGTAAATAAACTTTTGCTACTTTTGATTTTTTCTTTGAAAATATTCTTTTGTTATTTTATTAAAAGATACTTTTATTTATAAAATAATTATCATATACTTTTATTAGTTTAATTTTATGACACGTTTAAAGCATTAAAATTTATTTATTAGTTATTTTTTGACAAAGTTTGGTAAAAATAAATAAATTTTTACATATATTGTAATAGAAAATAATAATTTGTTTTTAATTTTAGCTTTTTCCTACGTAGCAGGGTAGTAGACAAGGTTCTCTAGTAGAGTGAAGAACGGAGACGGACACACTCGGTTTAGTATGCGACACTCCGTTCTCCACTTTCCGTGTTGAGGGGCAGAACGTTCATCGTCTTTTAATATTGGTCTATGGTAAGAAACCAGAGCAGGACCCAAATTAAATATTCCCTATTACCTTAAATGGGTATCAAATTCATAACCATAGCATTAACAGTTACATACCGTCACACAAAGCTACGATAAGCTTCATTTGAAATTTCAATATTTTTTTTATGGAGTAAAGGAGGCAAACGAACAGAAGGCCCACTTGGTGTTAAGTGATTACCTTCGCCCATAGACATCCACAATATTAGAGTTGTAGATGCGTTGCCAGCCTTGTGGATGTAGGACAGAATGAGGGAGGAAGGATGGGAATGGTGGAAATAGGGAGAGCTTAAACAATAATACATTTATTTTCTAATGCCTGAAGTTCTCCACAGAGCACGAACGGAGCTAAAGTGTTGCTTTTATTACTTACCCTTCTGTATACACCATATTGGTCATCGTATAAAACATTGAAGTAATAATTACGTTTTAGCCATTTTTTTAAGACAACATTTAAAAAGTTGAAGTTTAAAGTACTACTTATATGTATTGTCTACTATTGTACGGGCCTACTAGGGTCAGTCGTGGCGCAGAGGCACAAAATGTGACTGTAAAGCGATTCGCTGTGGGTTCGATTCCCACTCTAGGAGTGGAAATATTTAATATTTCCTTTTCTTTGCTCTGGTGTCGTGGCAAAGCGTGGCGTTAATTTCCGCCCCTTAACACGCAATGCCTCTGAATTCGGCGGAAAGTGGGGAACGGAGTTTCTTAACACTAGGTTCTCTTTGCCTACCTTGGCTGTCTAGTCTGTGCGGGAAACATCGTGAAGCTAAAAAAAATGTCTATTATTGTGATTAAATTTTATGATTCTGCTTTTTTACTGAATATGAATAATACTGAATATTAACTTCATTAAAAAATCTCTAGAAACCTATTAAAAATAACAAAATAAAACAAAAGAAAAATTTTGGAATTACGTCATTCTTCTACTAGACGTGTCCTAACATATTGAGCCAAAAATAAACATAATTACAAATATTATCTAAAAAAATTTAAAAGGACAAATTTTTTTTTTAAAACACACAAAGCATAAGAGTCTTTTGTGAAACGCCTCGTTACGTTTAATGTTGTAATTCCAGTGACACGTGCGCGAAATAGCCGCCGATGGAGGCTGTGTAAACATTTAAATTTGTTACGCTTATACAGTTTCACGCTAATGTACTATTATTATATTATATTGTTTGTGTTTGTGCCCTAATAATCTAAATTTTCAGTTATTTGTTTTAATTAAAACTTTCTTGCTTCATTTTTTTAAAAAAAGTTTTATTTTAGTAGGGATTATCGTTATGATTGTCATTTTGTATGTGGCTGGTGACAATTTAATAGAGAAATAAAGTTTCTCTTACGAAGGAGTTATATATAAAAATGTATAAGTACATTACTCGGTATATTAAGTGCTCATCAACACACAATACCTGTAAAAGTGACATTTACTAAGTTCTCTACGTAATGTCAAGACACTCTCGTGAAAGAGCTGTTTAAACATTTAAATTTGTTACGCTTATACAGTTCCACGCTAATGGACTATTATTATATTATATTATATTATATTTGTTTGTGCCCTAATAATCTAAATTTTCAGTTATTTGTTTTAATTAAAACTTTTTTGTTAGATTTTGTAAGGGAAAAGTTTTATTTTAATAAGGATTGTCGTTATGATTGTCATTTTGGACGTGTCTTGTGACAATTTAATAGAGAAATAAAGTTTCTCTTACGAAGGAGTTATATATAAAAATGTATAAGTACATTACTCATTAAGTGTTCATCAACACACAACACCTGTAAAAGTGACACTTACTAAGTTTTCTGCGTAATGTCAAGACACTCTCGTGAAAGAGAATGCTGTGTAAACATTTAAATTTGTTACGCTTATACAGTTCCACGCTAATGTACTATTATTATATTATATTATATTTGTTTGTGCCCTAATAATCTAAATTTTCAGTTATTTGTTTTAATTAAAACTTTTTTTGCTACATTTTGTAAGAAAAAAGGTTTATTTTAGTATGGATTATCGTTATGATTGTCATTTTATATGTGTTAGTTAACTTAAAGAATTAAAATTTGTTAAATTCCTTATATATTACATTAGACATTAGGTGCCTATCAACTTGCAATATACCTAAAAGTAGCATAATGAGTTCTCCGCTTACTGTTAAGTCAAAGTCAAACTGAGTTTCTTGCGCCGGTTCTTCTCAGGTCTGAGGCATTAACTTTAGTGTACCTGTGTCCGGTGGTCTCTTTGACCTAAATGAAGCTTGTAAGTTCTTATTTTGAATAAAATTATTTGACTTTGTCTTTGACTTTGACCCAAGGCGAAAGCTGTGTAACATTCACGCTAACGTATTATTATTATATTATATATCAATACAGCTTTTTGCTTTTACTCTAGCAATCTATAAAATAGATGGTAGAAGTGTTTATTTTTTTAGGAAAAAATATGATTGCTTAAATAGAGATCCTATTTTTCGTTATGGTTATCATATGACATGTGTACCCCTAGGGTAGCTTAGTAAAAACTAAAAAAAACATTATAAAATTTCGTTATTTTTGCCATTTTTCGTTTTTTTCGTCCCTTAAAGCTTAATATCTCTAAAAGTAGTATAAACTAAATGTTTGAAATGTTATATATGTTGGAAATCGAACCAACAACCATAATCTATATCAGAGAGTCAGAAGCTCTGGGATAGCGCCACGGTGGCCAAAAATTAGGTCATTAATATGAAAAGAAACAAACGCTTGGAACTATTTCCTTGTAATTCTGATCATGAAAACCATTAAGCAAATCAGATAGCAAATAGTGGGCTAAAGTAGGATTATAAGATTTCGCTTACATATCAATAGATACATTATATACAAGTATTTTTTTAGCTTCACGCTGTATCTCGCACACAGCAGGGTAGGCAGAGGGACCATAATATTAAGATACTCCGTTCCCCACTTTCCGCCGAATTCGGAAGCATTGCATGTTCAGTGGCGGAACTTAACGCCACGTTTTACCTCGACACCAGAGCGAAGAAAATGGAAATATTAAATATTTCCACTCTTCGAGTGGGAATCGAACCCACAACCAGTCATTTACAGTCACACGCTTGTGCCACTGCGCCACGACTGGCCCCGAGTTTTAAGATATTAAGTCATATATGGAATAAAAAAAGCAAAATAAAAAAACAGTTAAATAATATTCTGAGTCACATTTTCCCCCTCGCAGTGTTGCCACCCTTTACAAAACGCAATAAATAACCAAAGATAAGAAAAGAACATACATTAAGCCGTAACCTGAAAAATATCTGAAAGTTAATGTTTTGATTATCAGTTTTACAATCACTTAGCTTTTATGGCGACATTATGCGTTAACGTTCCACGCTATAAAAACGATAATATTGATTTTCTACTTAACTACTTAAGCGAGTCTAGTTGGTATAAAATTATGAATTTCCTTTGGGACCTTATTAAAAATAGTTTCAATTTTTATGTTTTCCATAGCTCCTACGCATGAACAGGTAATAAATTCTGTGCAATTAACTATGGTTGACCAGAAATGATCCTTGGCACATACTTCACAGTAAAACAATGTATAATCTCTAAAATTAAAAATTTAGAATGAAAGTAGCAAAAATGACTAAATGTAACATAGGCTACTTAGTTTTTTAAAAATCAATCTCTGAAGAGTTAAAAAATCTATACCGCTTGACCGGTTGTAATGATTTTTCCCATATATATAGTGGATAATCCAAGGTAAAGCATGGGCTACTTTATTTTTCAAAAATCCACCACCAAGGGTAGCAATATACCGAAACAGCCACGTAGATAACGCGACTAAGCCACGAGCGGCCCGCTAGTAATATATATTATCATTATAGTAATAATATATTTTTAATATTGAAAAAATATGGCAAACTCTAAATTAAATCAGTTCTAATTTCGAGTGGAAAGTGGGGAACTGTGTCTGTATAAGATTGTCTTGACATTAAGCTCTCTCTGAAACAATAAATAATAATAGTGTGACTTGGTCCAATTTGGTAAACTTTTAATGAATGCTCCTCCCATATATTATTAAAACGTGTTTTAAATAAATGTAATGTATAATTTGACGTCATTTTAGCGTATTTATAGCCAGGGTTACGCTTCAAAAGTGGGATCTTACAAACATGAAAAATATTTATATTTATGCAATATAACACGTAATGCAGTATTTTAAAATTGTCAATAAGTAAAAAAAAGCTTTCTCTACCAGCTTTCAAATACAAAAAACCACTCAAAACTAAAAGTTTCCCGTCAAAAAACTATTCAAGATAACCTTTAAACAGTCTGAACAGCCAATCTACATAGCAATCCCAAAGAAACAGATAAGAAAATATTGTCATTAGAAAACAACAAGCCACTTCCAGACAATTGCTCTTTTAACGTGAATCTCGAACTCGATCTCTCGCTTTGAGCGGATCTCGAACACACTTTGAACCCTCATAAAGAACTAAGCCAAGTGGTTTCAATTCGCTAAGAAGTCTAATACAACTATCGATTAACGGTGAAGTATTTAAGATCGTTAATAACAATTAGGACTTAGTTGTGTACAGTAAATGTGATTGGTTGGGAGTTCGATTCCCAGTCAAGGAATGATCATATTTCAATTATGTTTTTTTTTTACACACTGACACTACGTTCCCCACTTTCCGCCGAATTCGGAGGCTTGCGTGTTAAGTGGCAGAACTTAACGCTGCGCTTTACCTCGACACCAGAGCGAAGAAAATGAAAATATAATTTCCACTCCTCGAGTGGGAATCGAACCCACAACCAGTCGTTTACAGTCACACGCTTGTGCCACTGGGCCACGACAGGCCACTTTAATTAAATTTCATTAATAGCGTATTTTAATTAATAGAGTCTCATGACACTAAATTCCTTATAATTACTACCTGCATTATGTAAATGAATAAACACGTGAATTTCTAAAAAAAAATTGTACTTGATAACGGATATGACAAAGTAAAAGTAAGCCTGGTAATAAATCATTCCCATTGTCCGACGCTAATATACGATCTTAAGTAACGGCCAATGAGACTCAACGATGCATTTTTCATTGTTTAAACTACATTAACAATATTTAAAAAAAAAAACAAGAGTAGGAATCGAACCCGTAAATTCTTACAAACAGTTAATATTTTCACAAGTAATACAAAATGCCCACGACATTGAACAACAAAATGGAATTTAATTAAAACAACAAGCATTAACTTAGAAAATGAAATGATTCCATTCATTAGACTGAAAGCAAAAGTTTAGCATTTTTATAGTCAGCCAACAATTCTTGCAAATTATATGTAAAAAAGTAAACAACGAAACACAATAAACCCTAAAAGCAAAGTTATGGCCGAAAGTAGATTCATAAAGTTCCAAAGAACGAATAAAGGCGAGCAAAAAATATATAATAGCCAATTTTCATATACATAATGGCGCTCGAACAAAGCATACACTTGAAATAAATGTTCGAACAATATAATCATGACAATAATCCCATTTGACAGCCGGCAGCGTGCCAGTTCAAAATTCGGGATACGGGACCCGGGATCCGGGATTAGTGACTGTGATGGAATAATAGTGTACAAAATACAGCTTTTGAGTGAAGAATCTCTCTTAAAAACTTTTAAAATCAATGGTAAAACAATAGATATATTCTTATATCGCCACAGGAAGTACCGGTTCAAACGCAGAAACATAAAATCCGGGATACAAATTATTATTGGCATGATTGAACTATACAGATATAATAAAATAAAAAATAAATAGATTTAATACAGTTTCAAATTTTCTTTGGCTAAATGAAAAAAATAAGGCCAGCCTAGTTTAGTAACTAATATAATACTAGTTGGTTATGAGGCGGGGCTGTTCAATAATAATTTATACAAATACTTACTCATACAATACTTTTAAAACATTCTTATTACACTAAATAAAAGATGAAACGAATTTACTAATACAATAAAAAAATGGAAAGAAGAGAATGGAGATATTACGTAAAGACGTGATTTGAATCATACTTTGAACTTCAAAAAGCCTGGGATACACAATATGACATTTCGATCTCACAATATAAAGTCAGAATCCATTTACTGCGGTACAATGTTCCTATCCTTAAATAAAAAAATAATAATTTTTAGCAGTAAGAAATATATGTAATAGATGTAAGAATTAATTATACACATATAATAAATTAAGTTAGGTTACATTTAATATTCAAGTTGCATTAACATGAAAACAGGCAATTTAAATTTAAAATAGAAATGACTGGGCTCTCTTCTATTAGCCTTAGTTCAAAGTACTGAAATTGTAAAAATAATATATCTATATATATAATAAAAGAGCAGAAAAGTCAATTCTGTACATGAAAAATTTCGGAAAAATTTTAATTGGGTATGTTAATATATCGATAACAGAGGCGAAAAAACCACTCAGTAGAATTTTTGTCTGTCTGTCTGTCTGTCTGTCTGTCTGTCTGTCTGTCTGTCTGTTAATTTGTTCGCCAATCACGCAAAAACTACTGGACAGAAATGAATGAATTTTGGTATAGTGATAGCTTATAGTCCAAAGGTACATATAGGATAGTTTTTATCCCGGTTTTCCATGTAGTTTTTTTGGAAAAAATAAAAAACCGATATAAGTAAATCATTTATATACTGATATCTACCGGGTAGAAATTAATGAATTTTGTATGGAGTTAGCTTAAAGGTTAGAGCAACATATGGGATAGTTTTCATCCTGGTATTCTATACAACTGCGGCAGAAAAATAAAATAAAAAAAACATTTAAATTGTGTTGATAGTTCACGAGTGAAACTAAATTTGTTTTAATATCACTAATATTACTTAAAATAATTATAAAATAAATTGAGCACAACATTTATTGAAGATAATTTGCTATTAAAATACATTTGACCGGTCTACAAAACTTTATATTATCTATATGACAACAAATGTCACTACGTTTTCTGTCACCATCTGTTATTATATATTTGACATTGTACTAGATATATTCGTACTCATTAATATTATTATAAAGATGCAAAAATCTGTATCTCTTCTATAGGTTTTGTTTGCACGGGTAATCTACTAGCCCGCTTTAGATGAAATTCGAAAAGAAGAAGTCGTAGGGTCAAATATAGGCTACTTTTAAAAAAAAATCAAACCCTAGGAGGTTGAAACAGTGGATGAAACTTATGTATGTTAAGAATATAGTGAGAATGAAAGATCTAAACTCCTTGACTGATTTCGATTAATTTTCTCAGGAAATAGTTGATAAGGCAAAGTCAAATATAGGCTACCTCTCTTTTTTAAAAATAATTCCAGAGGTGCTAAAATAGGGTATGAAAGTAGAAGTTCACCCAGCGACGCCGCGAGCGGGTCGTTAGTTTACCCTGGTATTCAATATAGTTCCCGCAGAAAAATAAAAAGTACCAAAGTCAAGTTATATTGATTATTTGCAAGTAAAGGTATTTTTTAAATACCAGTAAGTAACACAATTGTAAAATAAAATAAAAAGTCTAAAACTTATCATATAGATCTAATAGAATATCATATAGAAACTATCATATAGATATATGATAGCAGATTTCGTACGTTTTCTTACTAGATCAGTTATCACTATACGTTATCAAATAGTATAGACATTGTGCTAGATGCATCGATGATTTTCGCAAGAATATAATTAGTGACGCAAGGTTAAATTTAGACCATCCCCCTTTTATAAAAAAAAAAAAAACCAATTCCAAAGAGGCAATAGTGGATGAAAGTGGTAGTTCACGTGGCGAAGCCGCGAGCGGGTCGCTAGTATTTAATATAAAAAAGCAAGAATAATATTAAAAAAGACAGACGTTATGTCCGTAGAGTAATCAAAAAGAATTATAAAAAAAAAACTAGTGTACCTTACAAGCGAACATTCATAAAAAGACTACACTTGACATAAATGTTCGAACAATACAATCAGGACAATCCCATACCGGGATATAGTCTCCGGGATACAGAATCCGGGATCCGGGATACACGGCTATAGAACAACAATACTGACGACGAGCTCTTATAAGAATACCGAAGAGATCTTATGTGAAGTCGTTATTACAGGGTTTTCTTCAGGCGTGTATTCATATCGGCGAAGCTCGAGCAACTGGTTGACATTTAGCCACTTGAGCGATAGTACTACATTATTCCGTTCTGCTCAATGGGTCTTATTTCCTTATTTATTGCTGGTATTTGTATGTTGTTTTTATTAGT
This sequence comes from Dryas iulia moderata, assembly GCA_019049465.1. Taxonomy (NCBI): domain Eukaryota; kingdom Metazoa; phylum Arthropoda; class Insecta; order Lepidoptera; family Nymphalidae; genus Dryas; species Dryas iulia. The sequence continues at coordinate 2,351,963 of CM032420.1, read as the reverse complement.
TAGGTTAGAAGTTTAGTAGTATATCGTCTGCGCGTTCATTACTATGGAAAAGTAGTTAGTATTAGTGCTAAGACACTCCGTTCTCCACTTTCATATCAGATATTACATGTTAAATGGCGGAATTTAACGCCGCGCTTTATCTTATATACGAAAAATTTTGAAAATCGAATCCATAACTATTTTATTTACAGTCAGACGTTATCCCTATACCTACTGTGCCACAACGACCTATAATACATACATACATATATTCAAATATTCGTTATTTATATCAAAAATATATGATAAAATAAAATGATAATGACTATGAGCACGCTCGGTTTAATGTCCGTATGCGAACTGAATTACTGATTGAAATGGGTAATAATTAATTAACGTTTAGTGTAATGCTGAATGTTGCAATATACTATTGCACTGTACAATTGCTTTAAAATAGATAAAAGTTATAGAGAAAACAAATAAAACGCAATATATTTGTTTGGTACACCACTCCTGCATCACGTAAGATGCAGTAAATACGCAATGACAGAAAGAAAAATAAAAGTCTTACGAACGTCAATGCGATCTTTTTTAATCAATGTTCTTAATTTATATGTATTACTTTTATATTCATACTTGTGGCCAGTCGTGGCCTAGTGGCACAAGCGTGTGACTGTAAACGACTGGTTGTGGGTTCGATTTCCACTCGAGGAAAGGAAATATTTAATATTTCCATTTTCTTCGCTCTGGTGTCGAGGTAAAGCGCGGCGTTTAGTTTCACTTAACACGCAATGCCTCTGAATTCGGCGGAAAGTGGGGGACCGGAGTGTCTTAACACTAGGTTCCCTCTGCTTACCCTGCTGTGTGCGGGATACAGCGTGAAGATAAAAAAAAATCTTACTTTTTTGCAAAGATATGAATGACCATCGAAACATATTGAACCGTTCGTTTTTAAACATTTTTCATTAAAATTACTTTTATTACAAATCATTTACAACAAAAGGATCATCATATAACACCCTTCTCTATTTAGTGGTGCTAAGGAATATAAAATTTGGAGGTAATTTTGGAGATGAATGGCAATATTAGTTTGCACACAGATGCTTACTGCAGCGCCAACTGGTGAGCTATCACAAACGTATATCTAAGTACATGCACCAATTGAACCGGAACCTATGATTGAGAACTACATCGAAATCGGATTAGTAATTTATTAGATAATTAGCAACACCAATTTACACAAACAAACAAAAAACCTCAACTCAAAACACGTTTATATAACGTCTCCATTCCGTAGCCAGTAATAATGAGCATTTAGCTGTTATAACGTTCAAACAACAAAACTAGAAGCATTTACGTTAAAATTCACAAGAATTTCCAGTACTGTGCACCGATCGTCAAAACTTCCTTCTAAATAAAAACTCTAATGGAGCATTTAGAATTTACTTTCCTCGTTGGAACCTTTATAGGAGCATCCTATTATACCAGCGCCGAAGTTAAAGTTGTCAACAAAAAAACACAATGACGCCTTTTATGAAGTCTCGTAAAAACCTAAAGAGCCCATGTTGAAAATCCAATATCGTTAAAGACAAGGTACTCTTCGATGCCACCAATTTCAATGGGAAATGGTAAACCTGCATATCCTTTTTAAGGTAATTTTGCCTGCACAATGGTGTGGAAGTATATAAAAATTCGTTTATTCTATATATAAATTGCTTATAGTGGCCAGTCGTGGCCTAGTGGCACAAGAGTGTGATTTTAAACGACTGGTTATGGGTCCGATTCCCACTCGAGTAGTGGAAATTATATTTCCATTTTCTTCGCTCTGGTGTCGAGGTAAAGCGCGGCGTTAAGTTCCGCCACTTAACATGCAAAGTCTCCGAATTCGGCGGAAAGTGGGGAACGGAGTGTCTTAACACTAGGTTCCCTCTGCCTACCCTGCTGTGTGCGGGATACAGCGTGAAGCAATTTAATTTTAATTTAATTTATTATTATATATATAACTTAATATCTTAAAAGTTGTTCTTCTGAATATTTTGAACAGTTTTAAAACAGCTTAAAATTGTTTCTAACCAAAATATTAAATTGAAATTTGTTATAAGCATTTAAGCTATATTAACAGCTAATTAATTAACATTCATATTCATAATATGACAACGTTGTTTTCCCCTATTCGCTTATTTATCTGCTTTTACTAAAGCAGAGAATGGTGAGGTGAGTTTCGCCGCTCAGCATCCGATATCACAAATATAATAGAGAAATATAAAACTGACCCTAGATTCGGCCTGGATACCCTGTTATAAGACAAATTTACGAAAACCAAACTTTTAAAATTTCTTTTGTAATTTCTATTTTTTTTGGATCAGTCGCGGCGCAGTGGAACAAGCTTGTGGCTGTAAACGACTGGTTGTGGATTCGATACTCAAACGATTGAAAATATTTAATATTTCCATTTTCTTCGCTCTGGTATCGAGAAAAAGCGCGGCGTTAAGTTCCGCCACTTAACACGAAATGCCTCCGAATTTGAAGAGAGAACGGAGTGTCTTATCACAACACAGGTTCCCTATGCCTACCCTATATGCGGGTACAGCGTGAAGCTAAAAAATAAATCTTTTTTAAACTAGTCCAAATATGTTCAGTTTTTCCACCGAATTCATAAATAGACTTGTCTAATACCATATTATTTATCCCAACAAATCATTGTATAATTCACATCCATATTATTCACAAATCTCATAAAAATAACAAGCACAAGTTAAACCGTACTTACATACATTTTTTTCGAAACAAAAAATACATATTCCACGTGAGCGTTGTACCTAATAAATATTCCTCTAAGGAAAAATTTTGTAATATCCCAAAAGATTTCCACATCAAAGTCACCCTTCAACGCACAGCCATGCATTATTCAAAATAGCAACATATACTATGCCAGTACAGTGTTTTAAGTCGATTGGAGATTCACAAAGAAATTCTGGCAGATTGTGTGTATATATAGTAGTAGCTATACATAGTAAGTACGCATCAGGCTTTTTCCCACTTAATCAGAGAGTACGAGTAGTCAGAGACACACCTAATGTCAATACACTCCGCCCTCCATTTTCCGCCCGAAATCGAGTCATTGTTTATTAAGGGTGGTACTCAACACCATGCTTGGATTTTGTGATCAGAGCCAAGAAATAAATATTTATATATAGCGGCACGCTCGCGGCTTCGCAGCGTGAACTATTTGGTCATATTGCAACCCTCGGGGGCGCATTTTTTAAAAATAAAGTGACCTATGTCTAAGCTTAGATTATCATCTATATTTATGCCAAAATTCATTACAATTCGTCAAGCGGTTAGAGGTTGATTTTTGAATAAATATGTAGCCTATGTTAGACCCAGTAACTTTTACTATGTTCATTCTAAATTTCATCCAAATCAGACTGGTAGATTAGCCGTGAAAGCGTCACAGACTAACACACAGACTTTCCCATTTACAATATAAATATGGATTCATTCTTCATCGAGAGGGAATCGTACCCACAACCAATCGCTCTTACAATCAGGCGCTGTCTCACTATACCACGATGCCTCAATACATGTAAGTATATGTATAAATTAGATGAATATCCTTCAGGACGGCGAACCCAGATCCGTCCTGACCGCTTGTCGATCCTATAACCGTCAATCCTACCTTTCTCGTATTCCATTGAAACACCCTTTTCTATTCAGTGGCGTATGAATCTATTCGCATTGAAAAAGAAAATTAATTGGTTTTTTATACAAATTATGTAACATGAAGAGGATTTATGTCTATGAAATGGTATATAAAAATACAGATTGCACATGTAACTTGGGTTAGAGTTATATATGAAAAAAAATATATATCTTACCACGCATGATATAAGAAATTCATCAACCAAATAGGATCACCTATTAAAAATAATCTAAAAAATCATGTTGTTGTCATTGTAGACATCGTGCAGCAGTGAGACAGAGTGTAAGTGCAAATGCGATTGTTGTGGATTCTATATCCACTCGGGGGAATGAATGGGATGAAAAACAGATTACAAGATATTTAAGTTTTTATGTATACATATATATTTTGAAATATTTTTTACCTTGCAATGTTTTCTCTGCCTAGAGATACCTACCGCCATTATGTTTTGTGTTCCTACCTAAATCCGAGACATGAAAATAATTTAACTATAATTATAGTTTTTTTTATAAACTTAAAAAATCTTGAAATCTGTGCAAGGTTCCTGGTATGAACGAATTTCGATAATGAAGAAATATTATACGTGTCCAATTTTATTTATTCAACTCATTCGGAAAAAGGCCTAAGTTATGAAACTATGAAGACAAAGGTAGGAGGATAGAATACTAGGTTACAATTTGACAAAGAATTTCAATATTGGAAACTTTTAACCCTCGACGTATGCACGTGACTTCTATAGACTAAATACAATTCAGATGCTTTATTTGACCATAGCTTGCGGAGCGGTGGGATAGCTAACGGAGTACTGGAATGACTTCATACTGCCTTTCAAATGGTGAGTCTATGCATTATGTAAAAGTCGCAATACAGTGGCCTACCAGTGAAAAAAGTTGAAAAGCACCTAGCACAAAATAATCTAAAATAAAAAAGGGAGAATAAGTAACTGATAAATTTTCAAACTTATAGCCAACAATAAATGACAGTTTTGAGCGATAACATAAAATTTCCTTTCATAATATCGCTTAATTTGTCAAGTATTTGTGTATATTCTTTTTTTTTCATCATCATTTATTTCTCCCATTTTAGAGGAACATGCTCTCTGCTTTTCGCCCAAATATCTCCAATATTTTATGTTCGACGACTGGCCCTAACGTGGACTGATATCAACACTTGACCAGAGGAACGAAAATATTTTAAAAACAAACATTTCCTATTCCAAATAGACATAACAGCGAAATTCGATTCGATAGAGCAGGGATGAGCAACCCGCGGCCCTTGGACTGAAGCGTTTATTTATGTTGCAGATATTCTCCCATTAATATATTAAGCTCGCCCAAAATGAATGCGATATTTCGCAACACATCATTTATTTGCGAGGTATATATGTGATTTCTTACTATTAATTTTTTTTTTTTATTTATATATTTTTAAATATAATTTAATAAATTTGAAAAGAATCAGCTTCATTCACATTATAGATTTTTGTTATATAATATTTATAACATAACTACAATTAAATACTATTAAAAAGTGTAATTTTAAACCCACCAAAAAAAAACCTAAATGTAGCCCATTACCAAAAAACGTTGCTCACACCTGCATCAAAGTATGAAAAAGTCATATATACACCTGTCTTACTATAGCTATAGCAGAAACAGGCTTTTAGTTGTAATACGAATAGTAAAACATTTAAATCTAAACACACATTGCGCATGTTCCATTACTTTAAAAGGACATAATATATCATTCAGTACGTGCCGCTGGTCGCAGATGCGATACTGTCATCTCTATGTAATGAGTGTTCCTGTACCACTGCATAACAAATATTACTTTGTATAAGAGCTTAGACAACGGCTGTCTACGTGTAAAATGTAATAGTTAAAATAGAAACTTATTTTTTGTTTTCGTGAATCTTAGACCGTTTCTCAATTTCAAGGCTTTTGTAATATTGAAAGGAGTAGCATTCTTTGTTGAGTAGCACGTTGTGGCTAGTCGTGGCCTAGTGGCACAAGCGTGTGACTGTAAACGACTGGTTGTGGGTTCGATTCCCACTCGAGGAGTGGAAATTATATTTCCATTTTCTTCGCTCTGGTGTCGAGGTAAAGCGCGGCGTTAAGTTCCGCCACTTAACACGCAAGCCTCCGAATTCGGCGGAAAGTGGGGAACGGAGTGTCTTAACACTAGGTTCCCTTTGCCTACCCTGCTGTGTGCGGGATACAGCGTGAAGCTAATAAAAAAAAAAAAAATAAGTAGCATTCTTGGTAGTGTAAAGAATATAGCTCATATGTTCATATTAGGACACTCTCAGGGATTGTGAAATTGAATATGTGTTAATGTTTATATTTCTTAACGTTTATTATCCTGCAATTAAGACGTTGCGTGTTGAGTGACGGAACTCAATCCTACGGTTTCGCTTCTGTATTGGAACGTAGAAATGAAAATATATTGTATATATTAATATTTTAAATGTAGTTATTGTCCCAAATCGGACTCAAATCCACAACCAATCCCATATATAGTCAGATGCTGTCCCACTATATTACGATAGCTTCTGTATATAATTTTTCCTGTATATAATTCAGTTATTTTTCAGTTACATAGATCACACATATGTATGTATATATTTATTTTTTATCCCTTAATACGGAATGGCTCTTAATACGCAATAAGTGAAAGGCCTACCATTCAATATCGCGCGGAAAGTGGAGAACGTAGTGTCTTAACAAGTAACTACTTCCTAAGTAAAAACTTCTAACTGCCGTTCCATACAAATAAAATAAAAAAATAGCTTCACTTATACATTAAATTCCTATATTCTAATATTAAAATAATACGAATTATACGCCTAACAATTATAAGCATACAATGAAAATGCATTACTAATGAAATCCGGCTAATGAGTTTCGTTATAGTGTAATTTTAAGTGAAATCTACTTTAAAAGGGCTGCAAGTGTGGGGTTGTTCCTCTATAGTACGTAAAAGGTCGTTTCAGGGCTCTTTAAAGGGATCTCGGAAACTATAAACGATAGGGGATAATTGGGTAGTGAAAATGTCGATTTTGTAGACAAAATAACATAACAGTGGTATTACATACACCGTTTAGTTGAAATAATAAGATTTGGATATCCTTTCAGAAGTTCAAATGATATTAAGATAAGTTTTACAAAGGATACCCCTTTTATTCGTGGTTTTATGTAAAATGTAATTTATGATACGTTATTTTAAGGTAGTGATGGCATGCTCTGATATTTTAATGGTTTTCTTTCTTCGTGATGGTTTTTAGTTCAACATAATATATACAACATAATAAGTAATTTAAAATAAAATTGTCTGTCATTGTTGTGATATTACGTGCGTTAATTTACATGAAAATAATGTAAATAAAATCTTTCTCTCGAGTAAAGAACATTACATATATATTCAAATGCTAATATAAGCCACGATGGCTTGTAAACCACAAAAATAAGAAAAATAACATAACAATATTTTTATAATGATAGTAGAAGACATCTGTAAGAGAATAGCAATAACTATAGAAAAAAAAATCAGTGTTTCTTTAAGCTTGTTGAAAATTATATTGTACTAAAGTGTTACTTTAAGAGAAGTATTAAAAAATACAATTTTACTACTATTTAGTATATATTAAACTACAAGTAAGAAGAAAACATTATAAATATAGATATTTAGCACGCTAAATTACAAAGGCATAAGTCCTTCTTTTTTTTTAAAAAAAAAATAGCTTCACGCTATATCCCGCACACAGCAGGGTAGGCAGAAGGAACCTAGTGTACCTAGAAGACACTCCGTTCCCCACTTTCCGCCGAATTCGGAGGCATTGCGTGTTAAGTGGCGGAACTTAACGCCGCGCTTTACCTCGACACCAGAGCGAAGAAAATGGAAATATTAAATATTTCCACTCCTCGAGTGGGAATCGAACCCGCAACCAGTCGTTTACAGTCACACGCTTGTGCCACTGGGCCACGACTGGCCACTTCTTTTTTTCGAGACGCATTTTTGTTACAATATGCTTAAAATCCACACTTCAATAATTACATATTACTCGTAAAAATAAACTCATCTAACATTAAAATAATATAAAAGCGTAAAGTTCCATACGTAGCGTGGATATACGTTAGTATATAAGCGCCAGGGGACTGATTTGCAATTGTAAATTGGGGTTGGGAGCCGTTGCATGCTCGGATGGGATCAGGTAATAGCGAAATGGAAATTATCCATTAGGTTTCCAAGATTCAACATTGCGGTTATTCTAATGACCGGCCAGCTATCTCTGTAATGGGAGATGAAAATTTGAAAATTATACTATTATACCTTTATACTGTGACTCCACTCGGAAAAGTGAATATTACTGATAGTGATCTTAAATGTTGTGTGAAATAGATGAACAATTTTCCTTTAATTTAGACTAGCGTTAATTTACACGGCTTTGTCTGCATAACTATATAACTTTTCTTACAAACTGTCATCTACTTACTAACAAAGCTTTAGGGTTTGACTTTTAGAAGCAAAAAACATTTTCCTATGTTTGACCTCAGTATCTTCAACTATTTTCATTCTGAATTCTATCCAAGTCAATTCGGTAGATTAGACATTAACCGCGTAATAGAGAAACAGACAAACTTTTCTTACAAGATAATATATATAGATTAAGCATAGCCGGGTAGGCAGGGAGATCAACATGTAGATGCGAGAGAAAATAATAATATTTACATCATTTCACTGAGTGGGAATCGAACCCACAACCACTTGTGGTTATAGTCAGAAATTTTTGGGCCAGTCGTGGCACAGTGGCACAAGCGTCGAACCCACAACCAGTCACGTAAACCACTGGTTGTGGATTCGATTCCCACTCGAAGAGTGAAAATATTTAATATTTCCATTTTCTTAGTTTGGTATCTAGGCAAAGCGCGACTTTAAGTTCCGCCACTTAACACGCAATGCCTCCGAATTCAGCGGAAAGTAGGGAACGGAGAGTCTTAACACTTAGGTCCCTCTGCCTACCCTGCTGTGTACGGGATACAGCGTGAACCATCTTCACCATCTAATATCAATACATACGCAATATAATACTCTCTTGTCCAAGCTGTGTATATCGTGATCCCGGGAAGGGAATGTGTGTACCATAAAATTAGGTAATAAATAACAAAATCAATATCGCCCGGGGCCATGAGACCGGCTAATTAAAATTTATTGTCATGTTATCTTTTATTACAGAGGACGAGACGGTTAATTGCTGAAAAATAAAACTCTTTCAAGTTTCAGATGTTTTTTCAGGACTTTTTAGTGGCTGCTTTTATAAATAAAATTCTTGGTATATAATATAAAATTAATTATAAATAAATATTATATTAAAGACAAAGCGTGGCGTTGAGTTTCGTCACTGGACACTCAATGTCTCGATTACAGACAGAAAGTGGAGAACTGTGGAGAAGAGTGCACTAGGTTTTATCTCTGATTTTTCCGCTTTGCTGCGAAAAAGCGAGCAGCTGTTTTTTTTTTCTTTTATAAAATAGTAAAACCTGTGGCCAGTCGTGGCCCAGTGGTACAAGCGTGTGACCGTAAACGACTGGTTGTGGGTTCGATTCCCACTCGAGGAGTGGAAATTATATTTCCATTTTCTTCGGTCTGGTGTCAAGGTAAAGCGCGGCGTTAAGTTCCGCCACTTAACACGCAAGCCTCCGAATCGGCGGAAAAGTGGGGAACGGAGTGTCTTAACACAAGGTTCCCTCTGCCTACCCTGCTGTGTGCGGGATACAGCGTGAAGCTAAAAATAAACGTCGTCCTGCACGATACTACTTTTAGTAATTTCAATAGCTATCAATAGCTTATATTAAAATTTCGTAGGTACTTGGACAAGGTGTAACTATACTATATATGACAGTTTTCGGCTTTAATTCCCACTCAGTGATATTGTTATATTTAAATTACTTTCATTTCTCCGCTCTCGTGAACCACATCGCGATAGTGGAGTGGATTTTCTTAAAACATTATAAACTGCAGTGTTGAGTTCCACTACTTGACACACACTGTTTTCTCTATCAAACCATCGGGAAAAAGCGTAAAGACTTTTTAAGTAACTATAATTCATTACATATTCAGTAAAAATAAAGTAAATTAGTAAAAAAAATAACTACAACCTATAAAATCGCAAAGTAAATAGCATCGTAATCCCAAAAGCAAACTTGTCTCTTTAATTTTACGGTTCAGAGCGTCAAATGATAGTTGAAAATTTTTTGTCCACGGATATTACGAATATGGACGATGGATTTGTTTACAGTATTTCCTAACTTGGGAGTCGTCAGTGGTACAGCGTTTGACCGTAAAGCGATGGTTCTGGGTTCGATTCCCATCCCTTTCGATTTAAATTCTCATTTCTTCGCTCTGGTACCTACCTCTGGACAAAGTGCAGCGTTAAGTTCCGCCATTCAATACGCAATGTCTCGATTTCAAACATTAAAGGGGGGACGGAGTGTCTTAACACTAGGTCCTCCATGGGTACCTCGCTATGCAGGATAAAGCAGGAAGCTGCTAAAAATAAATTAGTTAGTTTCAGCACATTTTTTTTTCAGCTCACGCTTTATCCCGCACAGCTTGATAGACAGAAACAACTTAGTATCAAGGACACTTCTTTCTCATCTTTGAGACTTAATTCAAGAGGCAGTATTTTGAGTTGTGTTGAGGGATAGAACTGTACACCATAATTTGTCTGACCAGACAATAACATTTTTATCTTTTTTAAATATACAAGTACATCTGTATTTCTGTGTAAATAGTCTTACTGTTTTCCCGTGAAGCAAGAGAGATAATGTTGTGACAAATATTGGTTTAAATATAAGAGGATAATGTGCTGTATGTTACTTTGAAAAGCAGTCCTATTTTGCATTTTAAGTAAGAATGCGTTATATTATGTTAATTCGCTTCTCATATTCGTTAAGTGCGTTCAGCTCAACAGGTAATGTCTTGAATTCTGATAAAAAATAAAAAACGAAGTGTTTTGACACTAAAACCTCGGTGACTATCCTACAATATGGGAAAAAGCTTAAAGGTGCAAAATCTTATGTTTCTATCCGACGTAATTTATAGGTTAATTACCATTTTCTATGGTGGATCCTATCGGTTTATAGCTATTCTATACATACAGAAGAAAAAATTATATATAACTCAGCATTTTCTTTTTTTGATATGAGACATTAGATGGAACTGGAAAGACGTAACCCAATTTCTTACTTTATCTAACAAGGCCAAAACAACGAAAACATTTATCGGATGCAGACAGATTTCCCAACTGGTGTCACAAAGGCGCCACGGTACTGTCGAATTTCATTTATTAATTACCGAAACGATACACAGAAAATATCTTTGAAAAGATTATATTAAAATTATTTTCATTTACCTGCTTTGGCATTTTTTTTAGCTTCACACTGTATGCAGCTTCACACTGTAGGCAGAGGCAACCTAGTGTTAAGACACTCCGTTCCCCAATTTTCAATTTTTGGAGGCATTGCGTTTTAAGTGGCGGAACTTAACACCGCGCATTGCCTCAACACCAGAGCGAAGAAAATGGAAATATTAAATATTTCCACTCCTCGAGTGGGAATCGAACCCACAACCAGTTTACAGTCACACTATCGTGCCTCTGCGCCACGACTGGTCCCCTTTGGCAATTTCTTTTGCAATATCTTAAAACTAGGCTTGAACTGGAGAACGGAGAGTCTTAACATAAGATTCTCTCTGACTACCCTCATATAAGGCACCAAAAGTGAAATTAAATAAAGAATTACAACTGCATGAAAGCAAAACAGTTAATTAAGGAAATAAAACAACAATAACAATGACAAAGGCTTGCGTGATGTAATTACGGAGGTGTTTCGGTGAGATGAAAGAAACACGCTATACGGTGATAACACGCCAGCCAGTACGCGATACTCTGCAGGTGTACCTCTTTATGTATGTATATGTTCCCAATAAAATCGCAATAATGACTTAATAATAAATTATTAATTTACTTACTGTAATTATATTTTAGGGCCAGTTGTGGCGTAGTGGCATGAACGTGTGACTGTAATGACTGGGTGTGGGTGCAATTCCCACTCGAGGAGCGGAATTATTTAATATTTCCATTACCTTCGCTCTGGGATCAGAGGTAAAAGTGCGTCGTTAAGTTCCGCCACTTAACACACAATGCCTCCGGATTCGGCGAAAAGAGGGGAACGAAGTGTTTTAACACTAGGTTCCCTGCCTACCCCGTTATATGAGGGATGCAGCATGAAGCTAAAAAAAAAATTTATATATTTACTTGATCATACACTGCCACTTTTTCATAGGGCTTGTTATTCTGTTTATTGTTTTTTTGCGTCAGGATTTTCCTGGTAGTCAGGAAAAACCTAATGTCAAGACTCTTATTTCTGCCTTCGTCAAAACCTAGTAATATTTTGTATATATATATTTTGTAAATAGACGAAACATGGAAAATACTTTTTCGTCTTATAACAAGTTTCTATTTTTGTTCTTTTTTTTTAAATTCACGTTGTTTCCCGCATATAGCAAGGTGAGTAGAGAGGACTTAGTATTAAGACACTCCGTTCCCCACTTTCCGCCGAATTCGGAGGCATTGCGTGTTAAGCGGCGGAACTTAACCACACCTCGACACCAGAGTAAATAAAATAGAAATATTACTTACACTTTACAGTCACACTTTGTGCCTCTGTGCCACGACTGACCCATTCTATTCTATCTATCCGCTCCTACCTATATACCTATTGTGTAATAAAAAAAAATGTACTAACAAAGCAATAAGCAAAATACAACAATAAATTCCACATTTCGCTTACAAAAAGAAAACTTAAAGCCAACTTTTAAGCCCAGTATTACGCATGACCTTCGCAATTAATCTCCGACACTTTCCCCGCCGGAGACAGAGATATTCGAATAAAAAATACTTTGCACCACAAGAAAAAAACCGATTTTATCACGAGACGAAACAATGAACCTTTTACAAAAAAGGAAAGTATATTTAACACCGCAAACTTGCATTGTTCGTAATGAAAAATGATTTTGTATTTTGCTATAGGTTGTAAAGCGTTTAAAGTAGTGTTAATGTTACGTTTCGTAGCAATTGGACGGTAATGTGAATGTAAATTAAGCAACAGAATAGAGGAAGTGTATGACTTAGAAACCTAAGTAGCGCATTTGGTGGAATGTAGTGTCAGGACATTCCCTCCCTTCCTTTGCACCCAGCACCTAGATATTTCATGTTAAGTAACGGAACTCAACGCCACGCTTACCAGGAAAAAATGAAGATAATTTAAATACGTTTTACTCTCTGAGTAGAAATCGAACCTACAACCAATTGTCTTAAGGTCAGCTTCTACCCCTCTAAACCAAAATAGCTAAAAAATATATAATTATACAATAATCAAAGATAGGTAAAGCACGGCGTTAAGTTCCGCCACTTAACACGCAATACTTCCGAATTCGGCGGAAAGTGGGGAACGGAGTATCTTAATACTAGGTTCCCTCTGCCTACCCTGCTGTGAGCGGGATACAGCGTGAAGCTAAAAAAAAAAAAAAATTATCAAAGACACAAATGAATACCCGCGAGTATTGCAATATTAATTTTCAATCAGACGAGCTCGCAAAGAATTTAAATGTGGTTAAACGGTTTAAGAGTGTATTTCAATTTGCATGGAGTAACTTAAGATTCCCCGTTGGAATACAGCCAACCACAGATTGCTGTTACTGTACTGTACTGTACTGTACTGTACTGTAAGTGACGTTTAGATGTAACTATTGAATACTAACATGCCTTACGTTTTGGAGAATAGTACAATATGTAACATATAAGAAAAGGAACTGTTTTTAAACATTTTTTAAAGTGTTATTCCACACTTAGGAAAATTGATAAAGACATTTAAAGAAAACGTATAAATCCAAATTTAGCGTTCAAATTATTATACGTTTTCTTTAAATGTCTTTTTCAAAACAAACTTTGTATTTAAACTTTGTAAACTATTTTTGTTGAAGCAATGACTTAAATCTTTTTTTTTGTTTTAGTATATTTGATAAAAATCGATTATTATCCGTATATAGTTTAAAAAAATCGCGACGTTTACGTCCACCACTGAACACGCTATGTCTCACATTCGGTCGGTAAGAAGACAAAAAAGTATCTTAGCACTAGGCTCCCTCTGACTACCCTGCTTTGGGAGCAAAAGCTTTAAGCTGCTTATTTGCATATCTACTGTTATTGCCTTTTTTGTTTTAAGGACTAGTAAACGTTCCGAAAGCAACGCAACGTAAACATAAACGCTTAATAATTTAATTTACTTCGCTTATAATTCAATTTTTTAATTGATCAATCTATCAATCAATGTAAGAAAATCTTGAAAATGTGATCTGCGTGAAAATGTCCTCAAGTAATCTGCATATGAAGATTATTTTTATTACTATGAGCTTATATTTTTATTATGAGCTTATAACGTTGTTAAACCGACTAGAATTAGAAGGAATATATTTTAATAGGGTTTTTTTTTTTTTAAACTTAATTTATTTTAGATAACACTAGAGCAAAGAGCGATAAAATTGCAAAAATTTTCATAACGAAGTGCTATATCTGATATATCATAATTGTAAAGACAAAACAGCATAGAAAACGGAAAAATTGATAACCACTTTTTTTATTATTATCTTAGTCTATATTGTAGTTATATCTCATTTCCGCCACCTAACACGCAATGCCTTCAATTTCGTGCGTGTGGAACGGAGTGTCTTAACTCAAGGTTCCCTCTGCCTACCCAGCTGTATGCGGGATACAGCGTGAAGCTAAAGAAAAACTCTTTTATTAACATAACATTAAGAAAATAATATATAATATATCAAAACTCACTCCAAAAAATTAATTTTAAAACAAAACCCATTATAATATTAAAATTTTCGCCACGAATATCATTTTTTGAACATGTCATAGCGTTTTTATTCCCGTTTTATGTTACAAATTAGGCTACTTAAAGTATTAAAAGTAGGTTAACATGTGTCACGTTACTCCGCATAAGCGTTTTAGTAAATGTATTTTGCGTTTACAATTTCATATAAAAAAATGGTAAATTACTTTTTATCACTCTATTATGGGCATTAACAGTGAATTAGAGGTAATTAGCAAATTATATATACATATATATGTTTTTTACTGAATCCCGCAGGGTAGACAGAGGGAACCTAGTGTTGTGACACTCCGTTCCCCATTTTCCGCCGAATTTGAAGGCATTGCGTATAAAGTGGCGGATCTTATCGCTTAACAGAGGGGACCTAGTGTTAAGACACTCCGTTCCCGGGCGGAGGGCGAATTTTCGAAGCATTGCGTGTTAAATGACGGAACTTAACGCCGCGCTTTGCTTCAGTACCAGAGTGAAGAAGATGGAAATATTAAATATATCCACTCCTCGAGTGGGAATCGAATCCACAACCAGTAATTTGAAGTCACACATCTGTGCCACTGCGCTACGACTTTCCCCAGTTAATAATATTAATTAATCATATTCCCAACAAGAAAAATAACAAAAAAATATTCACACAAACTAAGGGACAACTCGTCAAATATAAAGCAAGCAGTAACCTCCCATCGCATCGCCACGAGACCCATTCAACCACGGTCACTCAAACTTTGTAAATTGTAAATGAATTTCAAGATTAACCTGTTTGCTTTACTTTACTCCGCTCCTCATAATGTAGCGGCTGAAATAGTAATTAGCGCCCGGAGATTGTGTGAACTAGACCTAAGTGTTTAATTCATTGTAATGTAGTTTATGTAAGTGATTATGTATTTAGGATGTTCTGGAGTTTGAGTGGGAGGTTATCGTGGCTCAGTGGGACAGATTCTGATTGTAAACGCTATGGTAGTGGGTTCGATTTGCACTCTGAGCAATTATTTTACGCTTTCCTAGATAATAAGGAAGTCAAAGAGAACGTAGGGTGAAGACACTTCGTTCTACATGAAACAAATCGAGGTATTAAGTGTTAGGTGGCGGAACTTAACGCCGCGTTTTGTTTGAGATATTAGAGCGGGGACATTAAATTAATATTTATAAATCATTCACTCCCCCGAGTAGCAATCAAACCCATAACCATTGTTCACAGTCAGACGCTGTATAACTGCACCACGATTTCCTTAAAAGGTAAAGAATTTGAATTTTATCTCCGTATTTTCGTTTTATTTTCATTTATGTTAAACAACGCGTAACGTTGAGTTCTGACACTCAGCACTCATATTTCGATGTCGATCGGAATGTGAAGAACGGAGTGATTTGACACTAAACTCTCTCTGCCTACACTCCTATATGGAAAGCGTGAAACGTGAAAAAATATATTAATAATAGAACTAAATATATTTATATATCTAACGAATAATAATATAACATACTTTCTAACATATCAACATGTCATTGGTATATAATTATGAAATAATATGATTTATAATATGAAATAGAACAATAATTAATAAAGCTTAAATAAGCATTAAATGTTATTTTAATTACATATCTATGTCAACATGGAACAAAATAATTACGTATATCTAAAACAATTTTTGTCCATCTTTCCACAGCTCTAGTATTTAGAACTAGGTATATGTCTAATGTATAAAAAGAGACAGAGAGAATGTTAAGACACTACGTTGTCCGCATTCCCCCCCCTTTTTAAACATGACAATTCTTATTGGCGGCACGTCGTTATAATATGATAAATCGCGGCGTTAAGTTCCACCACTTAATACGTAAATCCCCGATTTTGGGCGACTCGTGTAGAATGACGTGCATTAAAGCTAGTTTCTTTAGAAAAGAGGTAAAACTGCAAGAAAAAACAAAAATAACTCAACAATTTAATTTAAATTAATTCGAAACAAACATAAAAAACGTTAAGTGGCGGAACTTAACGACGCGCTTTGCCTCGGTACCAGAGCGAAGAAGATGGAAATATTAAATATTGCCACTCCTCGAATGGGAATCGAACCCACAACCAGTTTTAGGTCACACGTCTGTGCCACTGCGCCACGACTAGTCCCAATTATTAATATTAATTAATCATATTTCCAAAAATAAAATAAATAAAAATGAAAAAAAAAAACAAAAATGACTTAATAATGCCATTTAAATTTAATCCAAACAAATATAAAAAAAACTGAACCAACTGATAACTAACTCATGCTTGCAGATATCAGAACAAAACTACTGGTACACTGCAAGTTATTTATAATCATACATACATAGCCTTTCTTCCGGCGCGGCTTCCTGAGGACGCCCCGGCGTGGCCTCTGTCGTTGCCTACACAGCGTGTAATGGATGCTACTTAATTGCAAAAAGACATAAAAGAGTCATTTTAGCCCTTTATTTTTGCATATGAAGCTATAAAGGGGTGGGCCTTTTATGAGTTTAACAAGAATTTTCTGTGGAAATTTCGATGGATGTATTATTTTTTGTTGTGGAGAGAGAGTTTTCTTAGTTGTTTTATTAGATATAGTTGACTATTCTTTAGTTGAGAAGAGTGAATTGTATTTTAGAATGTGCAACAAATTAAACACAGAATGGTAGATATAAGTGAGGATATAATTGTAAGAACGAAGAAGAACATGTTCAGGTGGTTTGGGCACATAGAGAGGACGAGACAGAGAGCTAATGACAAAGATATGTGACGCAAAGATAGAAGCGGTGGACGCGGTAAGAGGGTAGGGGGGGCTCTCGGTTGACCTTCGAGAACACAATATAGGTATACTGGAGGTCAACATGAAGAGATTGACGACAGTGGACAAGACGAAAGAAGTATGAAGAAGACGTATATAGACGTATGTAAGAAGACGTATATAGACGTAAGTATGAAGGCTGTAGAAGTTGGCGCTCCATACTCTCTGATTTATCCATTAGGAATAAAGCGTGAAGCAAAAAAAATGAATTAAATTGACTTCGTGGGCACTGACATATTTTTTCCATTCTTATAGCATTATCAAAATTCAGCTTATTAGTTAATTCAGCAAAACTCTCCGATATTCTACTTTGAAGATGCATTGACAACACTAGACTTAACACTAGCACGACTAATGTTTACCTAAACGAACAAAATTCTTGACTTCAAAACTACCAACCAAGCGGCAAATAAAATAGAAAATAAGAAATAAAACGTTGAAACGTAACTAAAACAAAAATTAATATCAACTCAAGATGTAAAAGTGGCAAACAGAGCAGCCAGAAGTGCTTTAGTAATGAGTTGCGAAGACGTGTGTACTCCGAGTAAACAACGCGCTGCATAAATATATAGCAATCATAATATCTCGGTCTCAGAAACTAACTCTAGCCTCACATATGTATGTACTTAGTATCAAAAGTTAGTGGAAAATTTATTTTTATTTGCCTAACTTAGATTGTTTATTACCAGAGGAGGTTATACCCTGTCTTCATTATAACGAGAAAAGGTTGAGCAACCCAAGCTACGGTTAAAACTTGATGGGTGTGCGGATGTTTGTTTCGGAAGTTATAGTAGTTTTAATAGTTCCTCTGGGGATTACAGGTGAAATGGCTGTTCTTTGTAAATTCAAAACTCTCAATAAAACATTATCCTAGACAGATGATATTAAATAATACTGCGTAGAAGTCATAAAAAGTCTAACATGAAAATTTTCGTTGTCTATTTTCTGCACCTAATGAAGACATTGCGTGTTGAATGACGGAACTCAACGCTCTGCTTTTTCTTCTTATCAAAGCGAACGAAAATATTAAATATAATCATTCCTGCAGTGGGAATCGAATCAACCACAGCTAATCGTAGGTACAAACAAACGCAGTCCCAATATGCCACGATGGCCTCTATTCTCTTCTGTTTAATTAAAAAGTTGAATATAACATTCATAGCCAGTCGTAACTTGTGGGCACAAAATGTAACTGTTAACGCGACTGGTTGTGGGTTCGATCTCCGCTCGAAGAGTGGCAATATTTAATATTCCCATTTTCTTCGCTCTGGTATCGAGGCAAAGCGCGGCGTTGCATTCCGCCATTTAACACGCAATGCCTCCCGAATTCGGCGGAAAGTGTAGAACGGAGTGTCTTAACACTAGCTTCCCTCTGCCTATACTGCTGTATCCGGAATGCAGCGTAAAACTAAAAAAAAATAAAAACCTTACACCTAATTCATATTTCAATTTCCATGTATTTACGTACATATTTAGTCTACCAAAATTACCACCTCACCGAACGAACCGAGAACAAAAAGTAACCACAAGACAGAAACGAGCCGTTACATTCCGCCTTAACCTTACTAATTAAATTTTCCCCATTACAGAATACAATTAATTAATTTTACTGGCGTTCTTATGACACTACGGGTCTTAGTAATCACGTTTGGTGAAACAATTTTATTAAACGTCATGCCATATGAGACAGAAATGAATAGACTAGGAGAGAAAGTAGGAATTCAGTTATTGTCGAAAAGAGTGACTATTTGAAAAAGACATTTAGAAAACGTGTAAAATTTGAACGCAGCGGGATTTGAATCCGCGCCTCCTGTATACCGTCCAGGTGCACTCACCGCTGAGCAATGCGTTGCGCCTGGACGGTGTCAGCAGGCGCAGGTTCAAATCCCACTACATGCAAATATTTATACGTTTTATAAATGCCTTTTTCAATTTTTCTAAGTGTGGAATAACAAGTTAAAAAATACAAAAAAAAGAGTAACTATTTGTGAAAAATCTGTGGATAATTATGTTGTGTACAAAAGTATGTGGACTTATCAGGTGTTTTAAGGAGGTTGAGGATTAATTGAAGTGTGGATGAAGTTAAAATTTATACGATATAATAGCAACTACTAACTCTAACATGCAGATAATCTTTAAAAGTTAACGTAAAACTGGTTCTAATCGATACCCATAGATATACTAGTCTCACTTATCTAACATTTAAAAAACGTAACTAGCTATTATAATAAAAATAACAGTACAAAATTCATAAAAAACAGCCTAGGCCTTAGCCTTTGGCTGAGATATTCATTAGGTATTACGCATTTTCCCGCCTACCAAAGGAGTAAGAGGAAACCTAGCATGAAAATCTTTCATTACCCGCGACGGAACGGCGACTGTATATGTGTTTGGGGTGAGAGGTTGTTTGTTTGTTTGTTTGTTTGTTTGTTTGTTTGTTTGTTTGTTTGTGTGTTTGTGCAAATTACTATTTCAATTATTTCCAAAACTATAAGTCCGATTTTGATACGGTTTTCTATGATAGGTTAAGGTTCAATTGGCGTATGTTCTTGGATATGTCTTATTGCCTTAACTCACCAGGGGGCGCTGCAGTAAGCATTTTACGTGAAAACGAATGTTTTTAATTATCTCAAAAAATAATAGTCTGATTTCAATAGATTTTCAGTGGTAGATTCAGGTTTAATTGGTGGATGTTCTTGGATATGTTTTATCGTGTCAAACCACCAGGGGGCGCTGCAGTAAGCATTTGTTTGTACTTTTTTTGTATTTATTTGTCTAAAACCGAAACTACTGCTCCGATTAAAAAGAGTTTTCATAAAAAGATTTATCTTTGCTTGGTGCATATTTTAAAATTTTTCTTTTTTTGTTACGGGGAAAACTCACCAGGGGGCGCTGCACTAAACATTTGTTTATGCAGAGCAAAAACTACTAGTCCAATTTAAATGAAACTTTCAAGGATGGGTTCAGGCTTAATTGGTGCGTCTTTCCATATATGTGTTATGGTGACCACTCATCAGGGGGCGCTGTAATAAGCATTTGTTTGAGTTTTTTTGTGTAAAACCAAAATTTTTCTTATATTTATTTGTCTAAAACCGAAATTACTTATCCGATTGGCTAGAGTTTTCAGAACTAGATTTTGCTTTACTTCGTACATATTTTAAAATTTTTGTTTTTACGTTACGATGAAAATTCACCAGGGGGCGCTGCAGTAAACATTTGTTTATGTAGAGTAAAAACTACTAGTCCGATTTAGATGAAACTTTCAACGATAGGTTCAGGTTTAATTGGTGCATCTTTTCATATATGTGTTACGGTGATCACTCACCAGGGGGCGCTGCAGTAAGTACATTTGTTTGTGCAAAACTAAAACTACGAGTCCGATTTGAATGCAGTTTTCAATGATAGATTCAAGTTTACTTAGTGCATATTTTCATATATGTGTCATGTGTTTACTTAGTGCATATTTTCAAGTATGTGTCAACTCTCTAGGGGGCGCTGCAGTAAGTAGCTGCTTCCATTTTTTGTGTATAACAAAAACGACTAGTACGATTGGAAAGAGTTTTCAGTATTAGATTCCGCTTTGTTTAGTACATGTTTTTAAATTTATATTACGGTGACAAGTCACCAGGGGGCGCTGCAGTAAAATATTGTTTGTGCAAAGCTTAAATGACAAATTCGATTTGGATGCAGTTTAAGTGATAAGCTCAAGTTTAATTAGTGCATGTTCTTGGATATGTTTTATCGTGTCAACTCACCAGGGGGCGCTGCAGTAAACATTTGTTTGTAATATTTAATGTAAAACCACAACTACTAGTCCGATTGGACAGAGTTTTCTATCTGCCAGGCGCTGCAATAGGCATTTGATAACCAGAAAGCATTGGGCTTATAATTTCTTTTGGATTTGCATGAAGATTAATATAAAGTATTTCGAAATTATGTAATAATATATAATGTGAATCTATTCACTTTAAAAAGTTTAAAATAAAAAACAAAATTAAAAATTTTGAAAAAACCCACGACGGTTTAATTGTAATTGAAAAAGGATAAAATAACTAGAAATCCCCCGCCTAAAAGAATATATGTAACGAGATGATGGGGACAACTTCGTCGGGGGCTGCCAGTTGCAACCTCTATTTTAAATATAGTAGCTAACAGTATAGATTTCGTTCTTAAAGTTTTTAAAAGGAATACCAGTTATCAAAACTGTAAATTCATATTAATATTTTAATTTTTTCCTAAACCTGTTTTAACAGCATGAAAACCTAGGAGAAGTTAGCAAACTTAAAGTAATGGCAGCTCCGACGAAGTCGTCCCCATCATCTCGTTACATATATTCTTTTAGGCGGGGGATTTCTAGTTATTTTATCCTTTTTCAATTACAATTAAACCGTCGTGGGTATTTTCAAAATTTTTAATTTTGTTTTCATTCTTCATTTGTACCCGAAATCAGGGTAATGTATGATGAGTGGCAGAACTCAACGCCGCGCTTTGTCTTACGTACAATGGCAGAGAATATGTAAGTATAAAATATACAAATATATAATATTCAAGTACATATGCTAGGTATAAATGTTGAGGCCTGTCGTGGCGCAGTGGCACAAAGTGTGACTGTAATATGAGTGGTTGTGGGTTTGATTCTCACTCGAAGGGTAAAAAAAAAATATTATTTCTATTTCCTTCGCTCTGGTGTCGAGACAAAGCGCGTCGTTAAGTTCCGCCACTTAACACACAATGCCTCCGAATTCAGCGGAAAGTGGGGAACGGAGTGTCTTAACACTGGGTTCAATCTGCCCTACCCTGTTGTATGCGGGATACAGTGTGAAGCTAAAAAAAATGTATACGTGTATATTTTTTTTATATTTATGAAGAAATTATAAAAAAACTAGAAAAACATGAACTATCTTGTACTTCAAAGCTTTTAAAAAGAAAGTTGTTTTATAAAGTTCATTCTTTTGTTACGCCCAAAAAAAATCTTTCGTCAAATTACAAAGAGTCTTCACAGAGCATAATTTATTTACTCCTCCTTAATTGACTTAAACTTGTTTATGTATTTTCATGAAATTTTAAAATGGTCCAAGAAAGGGTGAGATAACGATTCAGTCTTGAACAAAAGATACTTTATGTATATAGTATACCTACGTACAAATTCCTTCACGCAATTATACGACAGGTATTTTTTAAAAAAGACACTTAGAAAACGTAAAAGAATCACTGAGCTCAGTAGTGAGAGCGCCTGGACGGTATTCAGGAGGCGTGGGTTCGAATCCCGCTGCGTTCACATTTTTATACGTTTTCTAAATGTCTTTTTCAATTTTCCTAAGTGTGGAATAACACTTTAAAAATGTTTAAAGGTATTTTTTAACTGAATGTAGTTAAAATATACCTATATTATGAAAAAAGACAATACCCGTCATAGAGGATCTTGCTAGTGGCAAGACACTCCGTTATATTACGAGTTGACTGTCAGAACTCAACGCCGCGTTTTGTCCTATCCCCAGAACAGAATAAAAAAATTCTACATCAGGTTTAACAATTTCAACTGTTATATGAAACATTCATATTGAATTACTGTAGAATAAGGCCGGGCACATTTAAATACTTATAAGTTTGCATATCGTTTTTTTTTAATTTTGTATTTGAATTTTAAATATAGTGTTATAACAATGAAAAGGGGGCTCGAATAACTTTATCGAAAGCCTCGAATAATCTTCAAATGGCATGCAAGCCATGGTCATCCCTGCCATAACGGTTAATAAAAACTAATATAAAAATCGAACCTACCACCACCGTAGCTATCTACTAAAAAATAAAACATAATCAACGATCAAATAACACAAAGTACAACCTCATCTATATTGAATCAATAATAACTTTAAAAATTTATCATATTTTATAGCACTCCATGTTTAGTGGACTTAACCCTTAAGCTTCTCAACCCCTAACCCTCTAAATCCCGGATCCCGGGAAACAAAGACGGGAATCGCTCCAATATACATATTTTACAAATACTATAAATTAGCGTTATAGCTGAATGGATTTGACAAGAGATTATGGAGTGCCAAGTGTGGGCCAAGAGCGCCGTGGGCTTGAAATTACGGTGTCCAAGTTTCACTGCAATAATTTTTAATATTTTTCTTAGGTTTTAGGCGATAATTAATGAAAGAGGTGGACCCCTTTTTAGTATTAGACTTTCTAATCATTCTTCTGGGACCATTATATGGTAGACGTAAGGGTATGCCACTATGTGTGGATTATATAAATAATTTGCATATAAAAATCATAATCATTGTTATAAAGACCTAACTATTAAATAAACACAAAAAACAAAAATTACGGCACATGGAATCAAACGGAAGTACAGTTTATTAAATAGAGTTAAAGTATAGAGAAAGAGTATTAACACTGACCAGAACGACTGGTACGAAAAAAAATCGATAAATTGGCGTTACTTACTGCTACTGCTTGACTTGTTTTTCTTTTGAACTCCATCAAAATCTGTATACTATACAATTTTGTTGGACGTTTAAACTTACTCTGAATATTTATAATTTTTACAATTGGATTGTATTCGAATCCCTTTCGAAAGAATGATCATAATTTATTTTACAAACCGCAGCGTTGAGATCCGCCACACAACACACAATATCTAGATTTCGAACAAAAAACGGAGAACGAAATGTCTGTGTGAAGCAAAAATCAAAACACAGTACATTTAAATATACTTTTAATATATATATTCCTAATTTCCCAACAAAAAAATCATTTTACAATCTCCATTTTCATATAAAAATATTTTAAAACATAATAAATATTAAACGAAAAAATGTTAAACGCTTAATGTTTCTAAAGCGTTCCGTATAGCCGTAATTTTGGCACGCAAATTGACTAGTGGTGTTTTAAAACTTGTATAGAATTTATGAAATGTAAAAAATGGATAAAATAAAAATATAGGAGTAGCTATATATGTACGGTACATAGATGATGGATGAGGCTTTTATACGCGGTCAACGTTTTACAAAAGCTTTTTAGTTATTTTCTATGCATAACCGCGTCCTTTCTAGTTTACATTTTTAAAAGTATAAGGTTAGAGAAATATTGGATTATTATATTCATAAGTTATTAAATATGAAAGTTATTTTATAATAAGTCAGAGGGAACCTAGTGTTGGGACACTCCGCTCTTTATCCACACGAAAGAGACTTAGCTTCCCAGGTGGTGGATCTAAACTCCGCGCTTTTTTTCACTAGAGCAAAGTATCATCAGGTGCCAGTCGTGGCACAGTGGCACAAAGTGTGACTGTAAACGACTAGTTGTGGGTTCGATTACCACTCGAGGAGTGGAAATATTTAATATTTCCATATTCATCGCTGTGGAGTCGAGACAAAAAGCAGCGTTAAGTTCCGCCACCGTGGGTGAAATTAAGACATTTAAATTGTTTTCGTTTCTTCTCTTAATAAAACATAAGGTTGGTTGAGTTGTACCACCCAACAAGCAATGACTGAAAATCGGATTGAAAATGGAGAACGGAGGATCTTGTTACGAGATTCTATTTAACTACGATGCAATGTGGGTAATAGAGTGAAGCTGCAAAAACAATGAGGATATCGTGGTCCATTGGAATAACTGTGGTTACTATTGGTTCAATTACCACTTGGAGAAATAATATAAATATATTTAAATTATGTTCATTTCTTCTCTGGTACTTAAGAAAAGCGCGGCGTTGATTTCCACCATTCCTCACACAATCATCGGAATTCAGACGAACAGTAGTGAATTATAAGTTTCTCGGAGTATTATAAGTTTCTCTCTGACCTCACTAAGCGATAAAGCCGCTTTTTCATACTAAATTATTGAATAATTTTGTAAAACATACAAACAAATTCGAAATTCAATGTATGTATGTATGTAATATAAAGGTAAGTGCCATTACATGATACATTCAGGAGTTTTATGTTCGCAATGTTACTCTCACTCGATCTCGTCTAGACAAGATTTATTATTTCATATGGTAACTCACGGGGATAGCTTTTTTAACTCATCCTAATGTTAATATTTCAATCGGGGCTTTTCTAAATTATTACTATGGTTTCATGTAGGGAAGATTCGACTATTTTTTCCTTTTTTTTTTTTAGTTTCACACTGTATCCTTTGCGGGGTAGTCAGAGAGAACGGAGCGCCAAACGCTACGGTCCCTGCATACTTCTTTTACCTCGTCCACTGTCATCAACCTCTTCATACACGCCCTCTGGGGGGTCCTCATGCTTTTTCCGACTATATTTTTTTAATTATATTTTCAACACCTGGTACTCAACATGCAAAGTCTCTAGATTGACATTGAGATGATGACACTAGATTCTCTTAACCATCTGAAAAGAATAATATTTTCCCTTAGGTAGAAAGTATAACCATTTGTTGTCTTCGTTGTTTGTAAAATATTGAGTGTTAAAAAATATTTTTTAATGTAAATTTGAAATATTTTTATTTAACCACCCAGATTGTATTGATTCGTAACAACTGAAAAGTGTACAACAGACTCACCTGGCCTGACACCTGGGTAGAAGACCCAGGTGTCTTTATCCAAGTATACGAATATAAAAAATGTGTTACCAGAGGATACTACAAATTAAAATTTAAATATTTTTTCCCGCATGGTAGGATGGATAGTCAAAGATTCCATAAATTAATATTAAGTATTGAGTGACGGAACTCAACGCTGCGCTTAACTTTAGTTACCAGAGAGTACTAATGAAGATATTTTCAAAAAAAAATCAGTCTCATCTAATTAGGAAAAAAGATATTGTTTTGAAAATATTCCAATTGGAATAGAACTCACGACTAATCACGTTTACACTCAATCCCTCTCTCTCTATACCACAACGATCTCTAAAAATAGAAATCAAATATTCAAAAAGAAATATTAAAGTATTTTTACTTCAAGACTTGCCAAGTAAACACATGAAGTAGACAATCGCGAACAATACTCGCAGTTTCACATGGCCGGCGAGTGTTCCCGCTGCACGACTGTGTTTACATCATGAGATATCATGAGTATACTACGTACAACTACAATGTAATTGTGAATACAACGTTTATTTTAAGAACAGATTCACTGAAAATGAACTTGTTTTATTTAATTTAATTTTCACTTTTTAAGTAAAGTGTAGAGTTTATTAGATATATGGTGATTATTGTGTTGTTGAACTTGACGTTTTTGTGTTAAAAGCTCGAAAACTTTAAAGAGGGATTTAGGTAAATTATTTAAATAATTATAAAAAAACGTAAAAAAAATCTTTGGATGCCTTTTTAAAAACAAATAAATATTCGAATTATAACTATGATATTTTAGCATAGTTCGTTGGAAGAAGCAGTTCTTAGAAAGGCCTTTAAGTTTTAGTTTTTTTAGCATTATCCCTTTTCCTGTATAGCAGGGTAGTCTAAGAGAAAACAGTGTCAAGTTATTCCGTTCTCCACTTTCTGCGTTAATTGAAGACTGTGTGTGTAAAGGATCGGACCTTTACGACGTAATATTTAGGTTAAATAAAGGCTGATACTCATTTAAATAATATGACACACACGTTACCAAGATAATGAAGAATATCATACATCCGGGCTAAATTAAATGGTTATATTATATTATTAATTATTGTTTGTCACGTGTAAGTTTGACCTACAATATAAAAACAAAATCAGCAAAGTAAATCCTCCTTTTAATAATAAAATCGAAAAACGATAACTCTACATATTCCTATATATAAAAGAAGTACAAGTAATTCGTGTATATTCAATTTAAAATCGAACTTTATTTGGCAAGTGTAAAAATTCCTTCCACATAATTAGATAAGGCGACACAAGACTACCCAGTTCATGAAACCACGTTAGCTCCTTTCAGGCCTTCGCAGTTTCACAAACTTACAATGAATTAAATCCGTACGAGATTTTTATCTTGAAATCTGTTTTTAACAATTAACTCTTTTTACCTTAATACGACTTTTGAGGCTGTGGTACAAAGCATTACTTGTGCTTTTATATATTTGACTGTATTTGCGATTTATTGTTGGTTCGATTCCCCATTCGCTGAAAATTATCGAATCATTTTGTTTTAAATTGATTTACTCTCATTTTCTCGCTTTAGGTTAACATGACAAAGCGCGGGCGTTATTTTCCGCATTTCAACAAGGTCCTCGAATTTTCCGAGCAGAAACTGGACAGTCGAGTAAAGCGGCCGGCGTTAAGTTCCGCCAACTTATCACGCAATTACCGAATACGTCGAAAGGTGGGGAACGAGTGTCTTAACACTAAGTTCCCTCTGCCTACCCTTCTGAGTGCGATACAGCGTGAAGCTAAAAAAACCTGGACAATGAGTGCTTAGACACTCGGTTTTCTCTCTACTACCCTTCTAGCAGGAAAAAGCGAAAAGCTCTGAATGACTGCAAAAAATAAAATGTAATCAAACATTTGCAGCAGGGTATAGGAACTTATATTTCATTGTTTTAGGTTGTTACTGTTTCCATATGGGTTGTTTTTACACAATATAATATTAATTGGCTATATTTCAATGTATACGTAGTAGATTTTAGCTTCAACATAGCATCCCTGTAGCTTGAATGAATTTCATCAGCGAATAATCCATTAGAATGCCATACTTAACAGCTACTACTATACCACATCGTGGTATAGTAGTAGCTGTAATTGCGATTGGTTGTAAGTTACATTTTCACAAGGTTAAATAGTTATAATTTAATTATTTTCGATTCTCCATTTTGAGCGCAAGTGAAATAACTCGAATATTTTTCTGCTATTTAACATATTATAAACATTGATTTATTCTTAGGTCCAATAGATCTAATGGTTATATTTACAAAATAGAACAATACAAAAACGTAAGTCAGAGTAGTCCTGGCCACACAGTACGAGCTCACCCGCGACAGTCGTAACGCAGTGTATTGAACAGGGCAACTATTTTAATATGTCTGTTACGTCAACGCTACGGGGCGGGAGTAATATCTATAGCGCTACGAGTATATTGCATTCGTACTTGATATATGACTTAATGAAAAAATCTGCCTTTTATATTTGGATAGCTGTTATATGAAAGTCAAAATTTACAAAAAGTATAAATTTGTTTACTAATTCGTTGTTTTAGGGTTCAAATTCGATATATTCCATTTTGAGTCTTTTTAAAATGAAACTTAACACAAAATTTGATGTGTATACAAATGAGATTCAATTTAAAAACTTATTTAAATTGATGCACTTGGGGCATCAGTGTATATTGTATATTGTAGCATTAAGTTATCACTTAATAAACTTAATACCACATTGTCGATCTCAGACAGAGAGCGAAGAACAGAGTATCATGATACTAGATATTTTCTCTGTTTACTTTGGTATGTGGGACAAGCGTAAATCCGAAAAAAGACGAATAGATTTTCGATCCGCCTTGATATTTGATATTAGTACTACTTAATAGCAGAGTAATAGATATACTAGGGTAATTTAAAACACCCCGTCTCCATTTTCCGTTCATCGTGTCTCGTGTCCTTGTCAAAAAATATAATATGAAATTTAAATTGACAAAAATAAACACATTTTCCTGTTCCAAAAAAATCTGACATTAATATCCTGTTCTTACATTAACAAAGTTATCATCCGCTTTAAAATTCTAATTATAATGAAAAGAAAAAAAAAACAGAAACAAAGCGTCTCATTTCCCCTCACAACATATAATACTATGGGGACTAATTACACGACGTAAACGAAAACGTTCGTAGCACTTGATTAAATTCGTAGCAACGACACGAGGTCGTAATTACTGGAGCTGCCGTTACAGGGAGACAGGAGGACGCTACGTGAGTGTATGTTACTTGATTAAGTAGAGTCGATGTCTAAATTTGGCAAATATTGATTATATTTTAGCGACTCCATGATTTTCTTAGTTTAAACTAGCTTTGCTTCCGACTTTATCCGCGAGGAGTAGCAAAAGAGAAAATAAAAGTAGCTCAAGATAATTCTATTACATTAGTTGTCTACCAGTGAAAGTCCTGTCAAAATCTGTCCAGAGATTTAAATTATAATATATTTTCCAAGCCTAGAAGATTATTTACATTTTACTAAGCTTATATTGAATCATGCTTGTACGTAAAAAAAATATTACGAAAATCGCATTACTTGTGCATAAAACTATCATCGATGTAACGCTCATATGTACATACATATACATACATACATAATTCTAAGAGACCGTGTTGCAGAGCTAGGCACTCTAAGAAATCAGTGACCATCTAGTAATATTCCTTTGTAGTGTGTACGCAATATAAACTAGATTATAATTCTAGCTTATCTCTCTTTGGGCAAATTTATGGCATAGCTATAATTGTAGAAGTGACCATCGTGGCGCAGCGTCTGCTTGTAAACGCGAATGATAGTAGATTCAATTCCCACTTGGAGGAAATATTATATTTATAATCCTTTTTAATATTATAATAACGAAAGTTGATAAAGATGTTTGTTACTCTCACGTAAAAAATATTAAATGGCTTTAATGAAACTACAATAATTTAACTCGCACTCGTACGTCAGAAACAACATAGGCTACAATTGGTAAAGAAATTTTGTAAATAGTCCGAAATGTCAAGTAAATAGGCTCCTTTGATTTTATTTCTGTTTCCGTAAACTCTGCGCGGATGTAGTCGCGGGCACAGCTAGTATATTATATTTCTCGTCTCTGGTATATAAGGCAAAGTGCGGCGTTGAGTTCCACGAGACAACACGTGTTCTGTCAATGTCTCAATTGTTGGGGCACGATGGTGGGGAACCGAGTGTATTGACATTATCTTTCTGATTACCCTGTTATGTAAAATGACTCGATATAAAAACATATTTTTTATAATATATTCTCAACTCATCATTTACTGCATAATGTCTCTTGTCAAACTTCAACAGCTATAACATTTATTTTTATACCTTATCTCCAGTAATAATATAGTAGTTTCTTCTTGTAAACTGTAGTAGTACACTGTAGTGGCACTACATGGCTATCTGCACACGTCCCCCGCGACGTCTCGTGATAGCGCGCGCTCAGCCGTGAACCGATAACGGCGGGTTTATTTACTCTCACTAAAACTTAAACTAAAAGCTCTTGTATATGGAAAATGTTTGCTATTTACTTATCATCTACTTGAGATGAGATGTATACAATGTATTGAAAAAATAAAGTGTAGAATAGTTGTAAATGGTATTGTAGTAGAAGTGAGTAAATATATGGATAGAATGCGTTTTGTCAAGTGTTTGAATCGGGCTTACTTAAAACAAAATGTCAATACTTAAATTTAATTATTATTTAACTTGATATAGTGTTTACTCTTGATTTTTGAAAACTTATTGAACAATAGTAAGTATGTATGTAAGTTAGTATACAGCTAATACTGGCCTGCACAGTGTCTTCCCCCGCTGAGACCACCTGTTAACCCGTTCTAAATATTAAATGTAATATATTCTTTATAACGTTAAATTAATAAATTATATATTTTCCAACCGCTATTTTTTTACTTTACACCTCAGCCTTATAAATAAAAACAAAGAAGCTTTTTGGAATAACCAAGAAGAACCAAGACACCCCGAACTAAGACATTGCTTGTTGAGTAGCAGAACTCAACGCCGCGTTTGGAGTGAAAATTATTAAAATACAATAATGTAACAGAGCGGAAGCAGAACCAATACCAACCATAACCAATCGCGTTAACAGCCAGTCGCTTCTCCACTGCGCAACGATAGCTATACCCATAAAATAATAAAGATGTAACACTCAAAATGCTTTAAGCTTCCTTACATTTAAAGTATATACATACATAGATTGTACACGAGTTTTCTTAATAACACATCCCTTGAGTAACGCGTTAAAATACCATTAAGGGAATTTCTGATACATCCTCCCTCGCTCATCCGAGAGACGCGGGGACGCTATCTTAGTGCAGGGAGTCATAACTCCGCGAAAACGCTTTTAGTGTCTCCGTGTAATTTATTATGGAACGTTTTTGTAAGGTGCTCTGTTGTAACAACGTTTAAATACAATGTTTTAGCATATTGAGGTTTGGTATTTTATCTTGTAGTAGTGTAGCAGTAGCTGCCTGTGACTTCTTTTCCGAGAACTTAATGTGACCTTACCCACCAAAATATACGGAAAAGTTGAAAAATTTTAGTAAAGGCAAGTTGTGTGTATGTAATAGTTTAGATTAACTATTATGGTTCTTTATCCAACAGTCCACTCTTAAAAATTTAATATAACCTATCAAAGTTTATAAGCTATACGAAAAAAGGTTTTGTTCAAATACATCCAGTAGATACGAAGATTTGTGCGTAGAAACATTATATTTTCATATATTTTACATTCAAATTAACTACTATTACTGTTGACGATATTCTTTCTTATGTTTGACACTGATACAACTAAGCATATTGAAACTAGGGTTTACATGAATCTAGATTAAAGTTGGAAAGAAAAAATGTGGAGTGTGAACTGACTGACAAAGTCACTACTGGGGTCCACCTTACTGTTTATAAAAGAAGTGTGAAAATCAAGGAAATATATGTAAGCAGATGTGAATTACTACAAGGTAATCTGAGAGAAACTATTGTCAGAAAACAATTTGAAACATAAATATATTAAATTATTGAAACAAATATAACACAATATCGACACATAATGTGTTCCATATGATTTTGTGTAATGTATGTGTAAGGCTAAAGAAACACGTAGGTATCTCTAAAATAAGTGATTAATAGAGTGAAGGATTCTAAAAAAATAAGACAAAAGATAGATAACTAACATTCAACATTTATAACATTTAGAAATTTCAATAACATCCCTGCCCTTCTCTTTTAACAATATAATTTCAAAAGAGACTCAGTAACGTACGTTACTAATTTCTAAAAGCACAAAAACATTTTCTAATACAATAAAATAGACGGCACAAAGGATGTTGACGCCTTTTGTTGTGGACCAGTGAAGCGCCTTGTGAGATGAGTGTCTCGAGACCGGCGACTGAAGAGAGCGGGGACGTATCGTCTACACTGTAGAGAATGTACTATGTATGTATGTACCTATATTCTAGATTAGCTATGCCTGCGACTTGGTCTGAGTGAAATTTAACAAAAAAACATAATTCTAAAACGAAAGTAGCGTAATTTCCTAATTATTGCATTGGCTATCTACCAGTGAAAGAACCCCTTCAAAATCGGTACAGTCATTTCAGAGATTAAATACCCCAAATAACAGAGAGATTAACAAAATAGTAAAGAATAATAATGTTGTTATATGTATGCACCATGTATATATATTTTTTTATTTTTTTATTTTATAGTAGCGGTAAAATGTGGCTATTTTCATATTTCAAGCAGACACTCTGATTTCATGTATTTGTAAAGATGTGTAGTATGATGTATGTTTCAAAAGATTTATTATTCTGTTATATTGAAAGAAAATTAATAATACTTTTGAGGCGCAATGACACGTCATCTGACTATAAACGTAGTCGGTTGTGGGTTCCATTCTCACACGGAAAAACGATTAAATTTAAATAGCTTTTTGTGTTCCGCCATTAAAACGCATTACCTCGAATTCGGACAAAAAGTGAAGAAGTTCTTTCCGCCTTTCTTTTTTCTCTCCTCTGCTGAAAGACTGAAAACATGAAGCTGAAAAAGAAGCTTGAATATTTATAGTTATTGATATATCTATATGGAATGTCTAAGTTGTATGTGAAACAATACTTACATTTAAAAACCCATTTCTATTGTCGATGAGTAAATTGCGACTCAGAAACGGGCAATGGATAGATAGAGAGCATTTAATTTATATGTTAATTTATTAGTCACTTACTTAATTCATTATCACTTAAATACGACTACTAGTTAGTAATCCTATTTCCCTTATAATTTGTAAGGCAAATATAATGAAATCAAAGTTCAATATTATTTCTTTATAAGATACCAAAGTTGTATCTATTTGTTACAATACAAACATGTTATAGAAATAATATATGAATATAATAAGTATTTAAACAATGGACTTTGAAATTATTGTCTAGTATGTATATATAGATACTTATAATTTGTCAAGCTAATATTGGAAACCAAAGTTCAATATTGCATTCTATTTCATTTCTTTATAAAATACTATAGCTGTATCTAGTTACTTTATAAATAAATAATACAACTAATATATGAATATAATAGTATTTAAACAATATACTCAGAAATTGTCGTCTAGTATATGTTAGTAGAATACATATGTAGGTAGTAACGAATGAGAGCTCGCTAGTGTGAGGGTAACCTGACGCTATAATGTGTTTCAATTTATTCAATACGGTTATTATGTAGCTTCCTTTTATGTCGGGAATTGTGGAAATAATATTCACATAATATTTGTTTAGAAATACGACTTTTGTAAATGTTGAATGATGTTATTGTTATACGGGACATGGATATGCGAATGTTTTTTCTGCTTGAGAATTGTCAATTTCTGTAGTAATATTTGTTCTGTTACTATAATATATATGTATGGCAAATTATTACAATTATATTTAAAAATAAAACTTGTTTTTTTTTAAAGATAGTAAATTAAATTATGGAAGTATTTTACTTCAATTTGAGATTGTCATTATATTGTTTATTTTAGACTGTCATGAATTATATATATTTTTGTTCTTTGCGCGCTTTTTATTGCTTTACATTTTTTTATGTGGTAACTTACAGTTGTACATACACATGTAACAAATACTGGACCTCCATATATTTTTTTTATATTTTTACGCTTATGTCATTTTCCTAAGGTCAGAATCGTCCACTTCTTTTTCTTTCTTCTTTTTCTTTTTAAAATACATCGTGACTGCTAATAGTAAAACTTTACCTAACCCAAATGGAGATTGAAATCGTATAATACACCGTACCTTCGTACTGCGCCATTATATATAACGCAAAGTTTAAATTCAACATAAGGAAATATAATTACATAATACAAATAAGTTTCAATGAACAATACACACACTATAGTACGTCAATAGATGGTCTCGTGATTAACTTGACAAGTTGCAAAATTACTTATCGCGCGCCGCAGACTTGGCTCGGCTAACTCCATCTGCAATGACGCGTGGTCTACGCCGTAAAAGGTAGCGGGTTTATTTTTGTACTGAAATTTTATTGAAAAATGTAAATTCCACAATAAGAAAATCGTACATATTCGATACAAATTTCATTCAATTGAACATACTCAAGCCCGCACCTCTTTGCAACCGTTCACTTAACAAATGACTAAACGGTCCGAACGCTTTTTTCCAATTTTTATAACTTTTATAAAATTATTTTTCGTATCCTAAGTATGTGAGAAATACTTAAAAAAATATCATTGTTAATATGGAACGTGGTTTTTATCTGCTCGGTAGAATGTGATAGAATATGTCTGGATAGATATAAATTGTACAGTTAAATTGCACCTTCACTCAACACGCAGTGTTTTTAAAATAATATTTATCGTAGATTGTTTTGATATTCCCTTCTGACAGATGCAAGTTTTTGATTAAATTATAATAAACCCTTTCTTTGGTGCCGGTTTTCACATTTTTTTTTTTTTTTTTTTTATTGATGAAAGAAAGGCAAACGAGCAGAAGGACCACCTGATGGTAAGTAGTACCTTCGCCCATGGACATCCACAACATTAGAAAAGTTGTGGATGCGTTGTCGACTTTAAGAAGGGAGGGGGAAAGGAGGGAAGAAGGATGGGGATGGTGGGAATAGGGAGAGAGCTGGCTTACATGCCATCGAACCGGAACACATCATCAGATGATGTTTGGTTAAAAACATAATATAATTTTAAAAGAAAGTTAATATTAACCGTTCGCCTATAAGTTGCACCGACCAGTAAAATAAATCGCTTGTCGATACTCTATCACGAGTCATGATATTGAAGGCACCGCTTTCCGCAAACACATACTGGTGACCGACGCGACGCTACGAGAACTATTAATCTAAACTTTATATTAGACAAAGCATTATTATATAAAATATTTCATGTATTACATTTTATAAACGCAAATATGGTAGTTGGAGGGAGTGATTGTATATTATTTTACAGTGACAAGTTTCTCGGTGCCCGAATTTAAGATGAAAAGTGAGAGAGTGTCTCGACACAAGGTTCTCTTTTCTATCCTGCTACATGGAAAAATGCAAATTCGTGTTTTTTTGGTCATGTGAGTATAGTCTTTTATGTGAGAATGACATTCAAAGTCAAAAGTCAAATAATTTTATTCAAAATTAGAAGTTACAAGCTTCATTTTTCGAACGTCAAATAGTTTACCACCGGTTCAATAAATTCAATAATTTGTCGTTTTCTTTTTATTTGATCGCAATTTCCGCAGTCTCTTAAACAATAAAGCCACATTGAAAACTATGTCAATATCTCTCAATATCTAATATATATAAACGGGTAAGTGGAAAACAGTTAACTTGGTTATTTCATCCTATTGCGAATACTGTTGAAGCTAAAATAGAATAAAATAAATACAGTATGTAACAGACTTACTTACTATCTTCACTATCTGGATACGAGGCACTTCCACTACTTGTCTTTTGTAGTGGGTAGTTTCCAGGTCAATATAATATGCGTACCTTAGGTATTAAAGGGCGCACCGCCCAGGTCCGCGGACGATTGGGGCAGTGCCCGAGACCTGGGCTAGCGGCGGGTAAGGAGCACCGTCAGGTTTTTAGTGGGTAAACGGAGGAACGAACCGGAGTCCCACATAACCGCGTCCGGGTCCCCACCCCGGGCGGGTATCCGTAACGGATTTTCCTGACGATAAAAAAAAAAAAAAAAAAGGTATTAAAGGGCGCAACCTTCTAAAATCTCAACCTTTAAATGCCGGCTACGTATCTGTAGCTAGGGAGCTAGGGGGTAGCGTTACACGCTGTCGTAGACGACGGGCCCCGTGCTTACCTACCATTAGGTGACCAGAAGACTCATTCGCCTTGTCCCTGCTATTGCTACAGTTTACTTTTATTATAATAAAAGTAAACTGTAGGAGGTTCGGATAAATAAAACGTCTGTTCGGTTTTAAATTATTGTATATTTAACCGAAAAGCAAGACTACTATAGGTACTGCTAATGGTAACAAAATATAACACGATAATCATAATAAAACTGGCGGCTATCCTTATTGTAAGAAAAGTCTAAAGACACACTATTATTTAAAAAATGATTATTGCTTGTAATCAATTGACAATATATAAAACAACTTCAAAATGTTTAAGTCAATTGAACACCTTTAAATTAAAATCAATTGATATTCCCACATTAACAATTTACAAGTCAATTGATCAACTAAAATTAATTGATATTCCAACATTAACGTCAAAATTAAATGATGAAATTTATTTCTTTAACGTTAAAATATTAATAATCATTAAAAAAACAGATTTTCTCAACCAAAACTAATTCCACAATTTTATCAACGACACGAAAAGATTTTTTTTATATTAGTATCTTACGTATAAAAGCGTTTTAAACTTATGTTAAGAAGATTAATTATACATTTGCTTTAGTAATTTCCTCCCGACGTAATTACTCCGTCCCACGCACCGCGCCGGATACGCCGCGCTCCTGCTACTTGAGATTGAATGTAAACACTCATCTCGTTATGATTTTCAATTTAACTTAATACCTTGTTGATATTGTGTTATATGTTACCGTTGTGTAACGGTACTATTTGGATACTATATCATGTTTTAATAATTATTAATAATTTCTCATATCGTATGTGTAGCGTCTGACTATAATGACGATGGTCGTGGGTTCAAGACCAACTAGGAGGAATTATTTTATATGATTTTAAAATGATACCTAGACCAAGCGTGGCGTTAAATTCCACCATACACCGTGGAATATCTTAATTTCGTATCGAAAATAAAGGGCAAAGTGTCATGACACTAGATTCCGTCTGACTCTAGTAGTGACCTAATCAAATAGGTATCTTCAAAAGAGTGATTGAAGAATTGGTCACTTTTTAACATTTTTAAACTGTTATTTACACACTTAAGAAATTGATAAAGACATCTAGACAACGGGACAGCAACACAGCGGGATGTAAACCCGCGCCTACTGGAAACTGTCCAGTTCCTCCTAACAACAAAAATAAGCAGGAGGCGCGGGTTCGAATCCTGCTGCGATCAAATTATTATAATAATATCTTATAATAAGTTATTATTATAAGTGTTCTAAATGTCTTTTTCAACTGGCCACTTTTTAGTTATTATTATAATACTTTAAGATAAGCACTTAATAGTACGTTCGACTTTTTCTGGCCTAAAAGAATGGGCTTTAGTTCAAATAACATGAAAGCATATATGTTACATGCTTATCATTCGATGTATGAGCGCCATTTTTATACTCCACATAAGTATCATAAAACATTCTAATTATAAACGTGCGATATATATTTGTATCGTATTATAGGATTAATTCATTTAAGAGTATTTCTTTTGATCTAAGCGGTTTCAAATCCTATTACTTTCACATTTTTATCTAAATTCCATTTCGGTTTAAGACTTTTTTATATAGAAACACAAATATTAATCTACAACAAATGTATTTAACTACATTTGAAACGAAAGTACAATGTACAATGTATACATTAAATATTTCACTGAAAGTTTTCAAATAATGCGCCTAGTAAATTCTACGTGGGTGTATTGTTTTAACATTCATTAGCTAAAACATTACGATTCAAGACTAAAGTAACATAATATATTTATATAAAATACATTTATATATGTTATCATAATTTTCTTAATTCAATGTTCCCGAAGAGCGTGTTTAACAGACATTTACATAATAAGGGACCATGTTAGTGTGCCCACTGACAAGTTTTTAGTGATATATTTAATAACAGTATGTAAGATAATATAAGTTTACTAGGAAATAAAATTAGAACATTAAAATCCCCTACGAGCCTACTACAATAAAGCTCAGAACAAGAAGATCAAATATTTCAGATCATTTTTATTTTTTTTACTTTTTTTTTTCTCAGCAAGCAAAAACTAATATATAGCGCAGTGACATTCTTCACTCTAAGTATAACTTAAATCTCACTACAAATGAAAAAGAAATATTCCATCAATAGCCTCAGTTTAACGTGATCCATACTTATATTATAAATGCGAATGTCTATGTGTTTGTCTATCACGCTTTCACGGCTAATCAACTAGTCCGATATGGATAAAATGTAGAATGAAAGTAGTAAAAATTACTGGGTTTAACATAGGCTACTTATTTTTTCAAAAAATAATCTTTAAAGGCTTGAAATAGAGGATGAAAGTTGATATGAAAAATCTACAACGCTTGACCGATTATAATGAATTTTGGCATAAACATAGTTGATAATCTAAGGTTAAACATAAGCTACTTTATTTCTCAACCCTAATCTAATCTAATCTACCCCTGAGAGTTGCAATATTACGAAACAGTGAAGTAGTTTACGCGGCGAAGCCGCGAGCGGGCCGCTAGTATAATATAAAGTCATATATGTAAACATTGTTCAACGTGGTATTTGAACTGACAATCACCACGTACACTGCAATTAATGTTGAAATTTCAATGATATGGGTAACTTTTTAGCTATACCCCTTTCCTTAGTGCACAAAAGTCAAGGAGTGTGTTGACAATAGGGCACCCTAGTGTCAACACACTCCGTTCTTCATTTTCCGCTCGATATAGAAGCTTAGCGTGTTGCGAGCTGTAAATCACTCTTTGCCACGTTTCGCAGAAGAGAAATGAAAATAACCTAAATGTTTTTATTTCTCTGAGTGGGAATTGAACCCACAACCGACGTTTTAATTGTCACACACTGAATCAGTGGGACGTCATCGTAGATGTTATCTACAACTACGATGGCGTCGGGAATAGCTTACGAGTTTACATTTTAATTATCTCAGAACTATTTTCTCATTTAGGTATATTAAAAA
This sequence comes from Dryas iulia moderata, assembly GCA_019049465.1. Lineage (NCBI taxonomy): Eukaryota > Metazoa > Arthropoda > Insecta > Lepidoptera > Nymphalidae > Dryas > Dryas iulia. Next base: position 2,312,529 of record CM032420.1, on the reverse strand, counting down.
GCATAAAAATTAAAAATTTTGAAAAAACCCACGACGGTTTAATTGTAATTGTAAAAGGATAAAATAACTATAAATCCCCCGCCTAAAAGAATATATGTAACGAGATGATAGGGACGGCTTCGTCGGGGCTGCCATTACTTTAAGTTTGCAAAAACCTTCTCATAGGTTTTCTTGCTGTTAAAACAGGTTTGGCAAAAAAATTAAATATTAATATGAATTTACAGTTTTGATAACTGGTATTTTAAAGACTTTAAAACGAAATCTATACTGTTAGCTACTATATTTAAAATAGAGGTTGCAACTGGCAGCCCCCGACGAAGTCGTCCCTATCATCTCGTTACATATATTCTTTTAGGCGGGGGATTTATAGTTATTTTATTCTTTTACAATTACAATTAAACCGTCGTGGGTTTTTTCAAAATTTTTAATTTTGCTTTTTATTTTAAACTTTTTAAAGTGAATAGATATACACTAGATATTATTACATAATATCGAAATACTTTATATTAATGTTCATGCAAACCCAAAAGAAATTATAAATCCAATGCTTTCTGGTTATCAAATGCTTATTGCAACGCCTGGGAGATTGTCACCGTAACATTTTCACGAAACTTAAGTCTAACCAAATCAGTGAAAATCACAAAACCCACTAGTAGTTTTGATTTTGAACAAACTAATATATACTGGAGCGCCCCGTGGTAGTTCGTGATATGGCATATAAAAACACGCAGCAATTAAACCAGAACCTATCACAGAAAACCGCATCTAAATAGGTTTCACACAAAAAATACGAGCAAATGCTTACTGCAGCGCCCCTTGGTGAGGTGTCACCATGACACATATACGAGAACACGCGCTAATTAAGCCTGATCCTATCTTTGATAACTGCATCCAAATCGGACTTGGAGTTTTAGCTTTGCATAATTAAATGTTTAATGCAGCGCCCCCTGGTGAGTTCTTGACGTGAAAAAAGACCTAAAAACTTACACCAAGTAAAAGCAACTCTAATACTAAAAACTCTGCCCAATCGGACTAGTAGTTGTGGTTTTGCATTAAATATTACAAACAAATGTTTACTGCAGCGCCCTCTGGTGAGTTAACACGATAAAACATATCCAAGAACATGCACTAATTAAACTTGAGCTTATCATTGAAACTGCATCCAAATCAAATTCGTCATTTTATCTTTGCACAAAAAATATTTTACTGCAGCGCCCCCTGGTGACTTGTCACCGTAATATAAATTAAAAACGTGCTCTAAGTAAAGCGGAATCTAATACTGAAAACTCTTGACAATCGTACTAGTCGTTTTGGTTTTACACAAAAAAATAGAAGCAGCTACTTACTGCAGCGCCCCCTAGAGAGTTGACACATACATGAAAATATGCACTAAGTAAACATACATGACACATACATGAAAATATGCACTAAGTACACTTGAATCTATCATTGAAAACTGAATTCAAATCGGACTCGTAGTTTTAGTTTTACACAAACAAATGTACTTACTGCAGCGCCCCCTGGTGAGTGGTCACCTTAACGTATATATGAAAAGAAGCACCAATTAAACCTAAATCTATCATTGAAAGTTTCATCTAATTCGGACTAGTAGTTTTTGCTCTGCATAAACAAATGTTTACTGCAGCGCCCCCTGGTGAATTTTCATCGTAACAAAAAAACAAAAATCTTAAAATATGCAGCTAGCAAAGTTGAATCCAATTCTGAAAACTCTAGCCAATCGGATGAGTAATTTCGGTTTTAGACAAATAAATACAAGAAAATTTTTGGTTTTACACAAAAAAATACAAGCAAATGCTTACTATAGCGCCCCCTGATGAGTGGTCACCATAACATATATATGAAAAGACGCACCAATTAAGCCTGAACCTACCCTTGAAGGTTACATCTAAATTGGACTAGTAGTTTTTGATTTGCATAAACAAATGTTTACTGCAGCGCCCCCTAGTGAGTTTTCCCCGTAACAAAAAAAGAAAAATCTTAAAATATGCATCAAGCAAAGTTGAATCTTTTCCCGAAAACTCTTTTTAATCGGATCAGTAGTTTCGGTTTTAGATAAATAAATACAAAAAAAGTACAAACAAATGCTTACTGCAGCGCCCCCTGGTGGTTTGACACGATAAAACATATCTAAGAACATCCGCCAATTAAACCTGAATCTATCACTGAAAATCTATCGAAATCTGACAACCATTTTTTGAGATAATTGAAAACATTCGATTTCACGTTAAATGCTTATTGCAGCGCCCCCTGGTGAGTTAAGGCAATAAGACATATCTAAGAACATACGCCAATTGAACCTTAACCTATCATAGAAAACCGTATCAAAATCGGACTTATAGTTTTGGAAATAATTGACATAGTAATTTGCACAAACACACAAACAAACAAACAAACAAACAAACAAACAACCTCTCACCCCAAACACATATACAGTCGCCGTTCCGTCGCGGGTAAAAAGCATAAAAAACATTTTCTCCGAAAGAACTACGAAAACGCCGACGATGAATTATATGATTTAATTAAAGCAAAGTGATGAATGGAGATTGAACGATGCTAACTGCTTCCTCAATGGGAGCGTTGTGCCTTGTCGTCGTAATTCTAAAGAAACGGCCGGGAAAAGTCCCTTGGAAAATGATATTCGACTATAAACTTGCTGGTCGTGGGTTCGATTTTCACTCAAGATGTAATTTTATATTAACTAAAAGATAAGGCGCGGCGTTGAGTTTGGCCACTTGCAAGTGTAAAACACAAGTCGTTCGTGTCGTAATGTCTCTCAGTGCAAAGACGAGATAAGATTGTCTGAACACTATGTTCCCCCTGCTTGCCCTGCTCTAAAAAGAGATGCTTGAAGTTTATATATTTTTTTGCAGCTTTACGTTTTTTCTCGCATAACATAGTAGTCAGAGAGAATCTAGTGTCAAGGCACTCTATTCTCCATTTTGCGCCCAAAATAGAGATTTTACATATTCTTTATCGGAATTCAACTCTGCCCCTTTTCTTGGGTTACAAAGCAAAAAAATGAAAATTTAGATATAATCATACCCCGAGTGGAAGTCGAGCCTACAATTATCGCTTTGCAGTCCGACGCTGTCCCACTGCGCCACGACGGTCTATCCCCCTATAAAATAATAATAATAAATAAAAGTAATGCCATTACATATTTCATTCCCGACGATCTCGTCGTCTCGGCCGCGGTCGTGTTCCTATTTTAATAAAAATACAATGTTAGTATAATAATGTTTCAGATTAAATAAATTGTTGTAAAACATTTTTTCTTCATTTTTATATATTTTCCTTATTTTCATTAGGTGAGCTACTTCTTGAGAGAAAGCCGTTTGCCAAGCCATTGCTTTGCTGTGATATACTTGGTGCCGTATTGAGGATACAGCTTTCGCAATACAATAGTACTGAGCCAAATGTGTGTAGAAAGTGTAGATTCAAATCTTACGTTGCAGATTATTCGTACACGCAATGAATATATACTAATCTGAAGATAAATTCTTATTATGATTTCTAAAGTATTGTTCACACACTTAGGAAGTTGAAAAAGACATTACGGATCGAATCTCGCTGCGATCAAATTTTTATACGTTTTCTAAATGTCTTTTTTAAAGATAAATTAATAATATAACATTGAAATATATGTGTGTAAAGTTAACACACAAGTTTTTGTTTATTCAAAAAGTGTATGGGATACATACAAAAAAGAGACAAAGAAGATTCAATAAAAATGAAAACATAGTATATAAGATACGCATATAGGTATAAAAGATCAGACTGGTACTATGAATAGCACGATGCTATGTTCGCTTAAATGGAGCAAAAATATATAAGAAAGGATAGATACAAAAGGAGGTACACAGCAGGATGTGCACAGCAGGGACATTTGAGTTGAAGTTCTCAAAATGGTTGATATGGCAAATAATATGCGACAATAACGTGGAAAGCATTTTCGTAATTTATACTGTAATAACCGTGCCTGATATATGACGATACGTTATTGTTTCTACTTGTGTCAACAAGTATAACGGCTGTATAATTTAGACGCCCTCGTGGCGTAGAGAGATAGTCTCTGACTTGCTACATGTTTGTTGGTTCAATTTGCAAAAGAATGATTATAGATTTTCCATATACCCGCTATGCTCATTTTTATTAGCTTTGCAGTTACGGAGTTATTACACTACCTTCAGTATATTTGTCTTGCTTTACAACGACGTTCAAGTCTAAAATATGTTTATAGCGAACAAGAATAAAGAATTTCGACACAAATCGTTACGGTTAAAATACTTGTAGGGTTTCCAAGGGGCCCATGTTTGAGTCCCACTAGGTGTATATTTTTTTAATTTTCTAAACAATTCCTTTTACTTAGAAAGGAAATTTTTAGAAAATTAAAAAAAAATCACACACATAAATTATAGTATGTTCAGTAATAAACATTATCAGAAATTCATTTCACCCTCCTTCACACGGTATCAGTACCTATCTAAATATTTTAATATAAATTGTTTTGTAAACAAAATATATATTATACATAAATTCAATTCTCTTTGAATCCGAATTCATTTTGCAGAATTATTTCACAAACAAGCACATAACATTTGTATAAAGGACATCGTAATTCACGGTGTTTTCGTTTCGCTCTAATAAATAAAATATTTGACAGAACATGATATTGTGACGCAGCGAGTTGTTTATGCGATTTGAAGGTTCGATAACTCCGGGCAGTGTCCGAGGAAGACACTCAACAGATTATTTATGTCGGATGTAAGAACTGCGGGTCGTCTTATATGGGCATTATAAATATATATTTTTTGTTTTTTTTTTTTTTCTAGTTTGGTATATTGGGAATAATCTGTCTATACGATAGTATGGTTCGTATAAGAAAGAAAAATCTAATAAAGTGTGTATACACTGAACGTAATTAAGAGTAATTTAGAGAGACGAAGAGACAATAAAATGATACTATCATTTATAAAATGATTTATCTGTTGCCAGTTCTTATTAAAAAAAATGAATAATTTGAGACAAATGCATCGACAATAAGCCCAAAAATCAGAATAAGCTTACATCGCAAAGTTTATATTTTTTCCAGTTTTTAAAAAAACCAATACTAGTTACATTAATCGTTAATTTAATTCGAAATATAAAACACCTTGAAAAATACATTTAGAAAACGTATATAAATTTTAACTCAGCGGGATTCGAACCCGCGTCTCCTGCGAATCGTTCAGGCGCTCTGACCGCTAAGCTATGCGTTCTACTATCAGCTGCGTCGAAATTCTTATACGTTTTTATTACAACTTATTTTAGTACCTTCCTGTGGGTGTTCAGTAGTAACATTTCGAAATTCTTAAGTCATTACATAAAACCAAGCAAAATTTAGACGACTTAGTTTAATTGTAATTTAATTAATATACACGAATAATTCTCTTTTCAGTACATATTACTTGCACAATACGTCTAGAATATAGCACGCATCTAAAAAGCTCGGTCATCCTCTTTCATGGCATTCATGCGGAACAGAAAAGCCGGAAAAATATTATTATATTTATATTTAAAACATACGCGTCGGTATTATTTGCTTTACATGCATTCATGCTAACGAGTGTCTGTGAGTGTCTGTACTACACGCTTTATGAGAAATAATCAAATCCACGCTTCTCCTCATGCGAGCACATCGCTGGTACGTCGCTCTGTTTTGAATGTAATTAAGGAATTTTATCAAGTTAACGTTAAAGGAAGGAAGGAATTTTATCACATGCTTAATGAAATAGCGACCTCATTTATAAAAGAACATTTTTGGCAAACGCAGAAACACATAAATTGATTCATATTATACATATATCAATGTCATATTTTAATTTATAACTGAATTCGTATTAATGTACAACTAAATCGTTTTAGAGAATTTCATTCACTCACAATTTCATTTCAGTGACGGTCTTTTGAGTAAAAATTGAACTGTGCAATTAGCTTTAATTAATTAATCTTTAAAAGAAAAATATTATTTTGAAACAACTGTTAGGAAACTTTAAAGATTTCACTTAATTAATTATCGCTACTCTGCTTTTTTCTCATTTCTTTTACGTAAATTGCCATTAATTTTCAATATTATAGCGGTTTAGCCACAATTTGTACATTAATACGATTAACGTCAATATTTTTTCATTAGAGTCTATATTTAAAGTAAATGTAGATAGACTGTTGTGACGCAGTGAAACAGCGTCTAATTGTAAACGTGATGATCGTGGGGTCCAATTGCTACTCGCAAAATGAATATATTAAAATTTAGCTAAGTACCTTAGACAAAACGTGGTGTTAAGTTCACTTAACACGCAATATCTTGATTCCGGGCGGGAAATGGAGAACGGAGTGTCTTGTTGAGTGACTTTCTCTCACTACCGCGTTGATATTAACATAATTATTTTGTTTAATATGCTACCATACATAAATTTTGTAAAAAGTATTATTGTTAAAGCATCTTATGTTTGTCTGAAATGGGTGACACCTTGCAATGTTTGTCTTTACTTGGTGTATTTGCTATGTCTATATTCTTTTAGTAAACTTTGTCGCCCCCTGCATTTAGAGGACACGATATATGTATATAATCAAAAATGATTATTGGGAGCATTTATGTATGTGAAGCCGAAACAATGGCTTTTGGTGTTTTTGTCTGTCTGTCTGGTGTATATGCACGTTTGGCACGCTTATAAAAATGGCTTAAATAATTGAAATATAGTGTTAATGTATTACAATAATTTATAATTCATATTTTTTTCGACATAACTAATATTTATAACTGTTTTATTAACTTGGCCGAAACTCAGTTTAATTTATTTTATTTTACGAGCGGTATATAATAAATAAATAAAATGTAATCGTGAGTCGCAACAGCGAGACCGGCCCTTCCCGAGCGCTCATCCGCGAAGCCGGTCAAAGGCCGTCACGCGCTCCACTCCAGCCTCCCTCTATTCCTTCCCATTCAGGGCTCACTTTCAAGTGTATGGCACTCGCTTCCTCTTTTATTTCATCTCAAATATTTCTATATAAGATTTGTTGCTTGAAACGTATTTAAGGAAACTTACTCCTCGGTCTGCTATTTCTCGTATACTTAAAATATTTACGAAGCGTAAGTGTATTCGACTTATTCATTCAATACAACTGTGGGGCTCGTTTCTTAAGATTATATTTATAAAAAAGAAATTAATTTTATCCAAGTTTATATGAATTTTTTCTATATATTTTGAGAACATGTTGATTATGAAAAGATTTCTAGAAAACTTAAATTTGATCGGAATATGGTCTTTGTATCTGCTTCTCTCGTTTACCGCCCAATAGCTCTTACCACTAAGCTAATTACATTTACAGCTTGTTTTTGTTGTTAGCAATAAATTTTTCTACCTTTTTCATCTTCATGCCTTTTTCTGTATATCAATCGGAGTAATCAGGGAGAATCCAGCATCAAGATAATCCTGCTTCCGCCTAAAACCGAGACGTTTGCACGTAGAAATACCACAAACTCAAAGTAACGCTTCGTCTAAGGCCCAAGCAATAACCAATGAATGAAAAAAAAAAACATATTTTAAAAATCTTTTACAATTTCTTAAACATGTTAAAACACTTTAAAAATGGTGAAAATGTCGATTACATTTTAGAAAGTCATTATAATAACTGAAATATCATTATAAGTAACATTGTACATTCTTTGTAACAACAATTCCAAACCAGATTTGGAAAACGTAGAAAGTAACGCTATAAAAATAAAGAACATTTCACCAAATGGAAAACCAAGTTGAAATTACAACAGAAACAGGTTAATTTTTTACTAAATAAGTATCACGTCTTTTCCGTTATGTAATTTGAAAAATCACTCGTTGGTCAAGCAAATTCCGACCTTTTGTCTTCTAAATAAAGATATTATTTGTGTGGAAGCTGTATCTATTTCACGTATGAGTAGACAGTCCGGCGGAAGCGGAGCGTGAAAGCGGATAGTGTAATATCAGAGGTCGCGGCGCTAGTGACGGCGATTTGTGACGGTTACAAGATAAGTCAATAAAATAGACTGGTTTTAATAGAAGCTATAAATCTTAGGTATTAAAGGGAAGGACCCTCCTTTTAATATTTTTAAAGTTTTACATATTTGTTATATGAAAATTATTTTCAGAAAACGTTGAAAATTTGAACCTATGCTTCTTGAATACTAACTAACCACTCTAACCGCTAAGTCATGCGTTCATTTTCGTGGAACGCGTTCATTGAACATAGAAGTCTGTGATCAGATTTTTATACGTTTTCTTAAAATAATTCCGTATAAAAAGCTTCCACGGCTTCAATTTAATATGAATTTCAGAGTTACTTAGATGATATTTAATTTGACACTAAGTTTTACATTTTCTATCAATTTTAAAGAAGGCAATTCATGTGGGGAGGTGGAATTCATCGGTCTGAAGAAAATTAAATATTCCCTAGTCAAGGGAACCGATCCCACAGTTAGGACGTGAACATTCTGATAACTTATAAATTGTAAAAAGTGATTTTGAGCACAAAAGATTAATTTTTATTACTCATCCTGTTCATTGTGATCACCAAGTCCTATAATATAACATATTCAATGAGTTTTAAAACGACTGATCATTCAAGGTGAAAATCGCCAAACCAAACATCAAATGTTTGGTTGACGAAAATAAATAACTAAATATAAGTTTCTATATGATTGACACGTTATAATAAACATATATGCATATGTATATGTAATTATCACTGGTTCACATACATATATAAATATTTTACTCATTAGCTTATTTACTTTATTAAATAATATCTGTCATGGCGCTGTGGTGGAGTGTCGAAATGTAAATGCGACGGCTACAGGTTTAATTTACATGTTCCCACATGGAATGGTTTTTTTAGTTATTTTCATTTTTATTTCATTTCGTCGCTTTGGTAAGGCAAAGCGTGACTTAAAGTTCCTTGACACTTGAAAGTGCAGAACAAACTAACACACCACAACTTTCTCTCTAATTACCCTGTTACTCAGGAAAAAGCATGAAGCTGAAGAAATAAAATAGTAACTTCGCAGTTTTTCCGCATAGCAGGCCAGCAGCCAGAGAGATCCTAGTGTCAAAAAAATTTCAACGCTGTACTTTGTTTTACTTACCAGAAGTGGAAATAGAAAATAATTTAAACATAATCACTTTTCCAATTGGGAATTGAACACACAACCGGTAGCGTTTAACGTCGCTGTAAAATAAGGTTGATAAAAAAGATTATTCTATCTGTTGATACATATGTATGTATGTATGAACATGTACTATGTCAAAAGATTTATTGTACGTGGAAGAACGTTTTCAATATGATATCGGTATGTAATTTCGACGTCGCGCTTTGAACAGGACAAATCATTTTTATGATACTCTTTATATTTTATTATTATATTCAATAAGGAATATTGAAATATCTTTGTTGTAATAACTTACAAAATGAAAAGCTACTTCTTATTATAAGTGTTTCTATCTTGAATACAGTGTCTTGACAAAAGTGACATTACATACTTTGGTTTAAAAATAAACTTTTGTTATGTTTAATTATTAATGTATTTCTAAAATATAATTATAGCATCAGCAGCTCTCGGCGGCAGTTTTAAACTGACCGGTGAGTCTTGCTATGTATGTTGAACAGCATACCAAGAGCCGAAGTATATTTTAAGATATACTTAACATTTGAAGGATTCTAATCTGAATTAATCTAGTAAAACTCTCTAATTTACTTGAATACTTTACTTCTTGAGCTTACTTTATCTATATTTTTTTGAGTCATACTATATTTTGCACACACCTAATTTCATTCCATTCCGCATTTCCCTATTTTCTACTGAATTCTTGAGGCGCGTGCTAAGTGGCACAACTTAACACTACCACCACTACTCGATACCAGAAAGAAGATAGTAAAATATTAAATATTTCAATTTGTCGACTGTGAATCGAACCCACAATCAGTCGCATTTACAGTCACATTTGTGCCCCTGCGACTGGCATCGATGTAGCGTTTTAATTAAAAATTGGATATTATAAATAACGATACAAGCTTACACATTTTGGCAATGAGCGCCCCGTAGAACACTAGAGGAGTTACAGGCGCGTTACTGTCTTTAAAGCAGATGTAGACGCGTCTTTTGCAATCGCCCATGTCGTATCACCTAGACTGCAGTTAGTAGGACATTCCACAGTTGTGTGAATCTTAGTAAGAAATTCCTACAAAACTGCATAGCAGTAGGTAACAGCAGTAGTACAAACAGTGCCACGTGTGTACAAGTGCAACAATGGCAAAAAAAATGTTTCTAAACAACAGCTTATAAATATTAAAATGTATTAATAAAGAAAACTATTATAATTAATATTTTTTTTAGCATCACGGTGTATCCCGCACACCGCAGGGTAGGCAGAGGGAACCTAGAGTTAAGTGGCGGAACTTAACGCCGCGCTTTGCCTCAACACCAGAGCGAAGAAAATGGAAATATTAAATCACTCTTCGAGTGGGAATCGAACCCACAACCAGTCATTTACAATCACACGGTTGTGCCACTGCGCCACGACTGGCCACTTCTTTTTTTTAATTATACATATTACAATACAATAAAAATAGAACATTCTCGATCATATTATATTCTGAAAAAATGTCAAAGTTATATAGAAGAAAGTAATAATACATCTGTAACTGACGCCGCTCCGCGCAGAGACGTGCCGAGCTGAAAGTTGATAGAAACTTGGTAAATGGCCAATTCAGCGAAGTGGAATCGTCACAACTTTGTTTTGTCTGTAAATCATAGCGTTATTATTACTGACATTTATTTATTTATTTGTTTGACAATATAGGAACTGAATGGCGGAATCATTGGAAATTGAAAATATTTATTTTTGCATCTTTACGCTTTTGCCCTCATGGAGAAACTCAACGCTAACGCCTTATGCTCCTAGCGAAGTAATAAGAAATTCAACATATTTATAATAACAGAATTTAATAGTTTTATTCAATGTTGGAAAGCAGGTTCTTACTTCTTTACACCTTATATTTCCTAGCAGTGTAGGCAAAGATAACCTAGTGTCAACACACTCTGTTCTCCGCTTTCTACCTTAGATTTGAGATATTATAGTTAAGTGTATAGAGTATACCACCACCACAGAGGTAACAAACACCCTTTGTCTTGTTCACCAGAACCGAGAAATGAAAATAATTATATTATAATCATTCCTCTGAGGTGAAATCGAACTCAAACTTCAGAAGAATTTACTGCTTTATTTTTATAGAAAAATAAATCTAATATCAGAATGAACCGTTTTCATAATATTTCCTACTTGCTAGGTAATGACGTCTCAAGTAATTACGCTCGCCGGCGATACAATTGACTTTGAGCGTTCTTTAGAAAAACTCTGAGGTTACTTGCATTTTATTGGAGAAGTCTGAAACGTGCAGACTTTGTGGAAGCAAACTGATAGTAAAGATGATTGTATTTAAGTTATTTCAACTATCTTATTCTAGTACGATAAAGTGTGATTTTTTCTGACCTCTTTGTGCAATCACAATAAAGTAGTACTCCTGAATAGTGTAGCTTTCTAATTATGAAAAAAATTTCATTATCGGTAGTATTTCTGAAGATTAGCCCTTATAAACAAATAAATAAAGTTACAAACTTTATCTCTTTATTATATTAGTATAAACAAGCGTTAACCATTTTAAAAATAGAGACACCAGAGTAAAGAAATGAAAATAATATATAAAATCATTCCTCCGAGTGGGAATCAAACCCACAACCACGGTGTTCTCAGCCAGGCGCGTTGACTCACTACGTTACTACGCCTTCAAAAATATATTTATACGGAACATAATAAAGTTAGTAAAGTGATACCGGCTAAGTTTCCGTGGAAGCGTTCGAGCTTTGAGGTTGAATTGGCTTTAAGTTCTCGATCTCAAGCATTCCTCCGTAGTGGGTAGTCGGCAGTCGGCAGTCGGCGCAGGCTTCTCGTAGTTAGATACAACTCAATAGAACACAGTATCGTTTTACATCGATATCTATATTTAGTCAAGCGACAATTCCAGCTATTTCTGTATTTAAGAGGGATTTCGTTATATTATGAGATATTAAGTGTTTTAATAAAATATACTGTCTATTTTTCATCCGTAATCGAAATATTGCGTGTTGATTAACGTAGCTCAACGCCGCGCTTTGTCTTAGCAGAGGGGAGAAATGTAAATAATTGAAATATAATCATTCCTCTGATTGGGGTTTCATTTGTGGGTACAAATAAGTACGTTTACAGTGGGACCCTGTGATTTTCTTACGGAGTGTCACGACAATACTCTCTGACAACCCTGCAATGAGAGAAAAAAACGACAAGTTGAAAAAAAAACAACATAATAAAACGGCAATACGCCGTGCATCAAAACGAACATCGAATGTTTGATACTCACGGGATATTAAAAAATATGTATAAAATTTATTGAAAAAATTTAAGTAATTAATATGAAATATGTTTTATTGACATTTTTATACATATATCGCGTGCTTGCTACGTTGCTCTGACACGATTTGCTTTCCATGTCAATGGAGATTTTTTACCCGCGACGGAACGGCGACTGTATATGTGTTTGGGGTGAGAGGTTGTTTGTTTGTTTGTTTGTTTGTTTGTTTGTTTGTGTGTTTGTGCAAATTACTATGTCAATTATTTCCAAAACTATAAGTCCGATTTTGATACGGTTTTCTATGATAGGTTAAGGTTCAATTGGCGTATATTCTTATGTATGTCTAATTGCCTTAACTCACCAGGGGGCGCTACAGTAAGCATTTTACGTGAAAACGAATGTTTTCAATTGTCTCAAAAAATAATAGTCTGATTTCAATAGATTTTCAGTGGTAGATTCAGGTTTAATTGGTGGATGTTCTTGGATATGTTTTATCGTGTCAAACCACCAGGGGGCGCTGCAGTAAGCATTTGTTTGTACTTTTTTTGTATTTATTTGTCTAAAACCGAAACTACTGCTCCGATTAAAAAGAGTTTTCATAAAAAGATTTATCTTTGCTTGGTGCATATTTTAAGATTTTTCTTTTTTGTTACGGGGAAAACTCACCAGGGGGCGCTGCACTAAGCATTTGTTTATGCAGAGCAAAAACTACTAGTCCAATTTAGATAAAACTTTCAAGGATGGGTTCAGGCTTAATTGGTGCGTCTTTCCATATATGTGTTATGGTGACCACTCATCAGGGGGCGCTGTAATAAGCATTTGTTTGAGTTTTTTTGTGTAAAACCAAAATTTTTCTTATATTTATTTGTCTAAAACCGAAATTACTTATCCGATTGGCTAGAGTTTTCAGAACTAGATTAAGCTTTACTTCGTACATATTTTAAAATGTTTGTTTTTACGTTACGGTGAAAATTCACCAGGGGGCGCTGCAGTAAACATTTGTTTATGTAGAGTAAAAACTACTAGTCCGATTTAGATGAAACTTTCAACGATAGGTTTAGGTTTAATTGGTGCATCTTTTCATATATGTGTTACGGTGATGACTCACCAGGGGGCGCTGCAGTAAGTACATTTGTTTGTGCAAAACTAAAACTACGAGTCCGATTTGAATGCAGTTTTCAATGAGAGATTCAAGTTTACTTAGTGCATATTTTCATATATGTGTCATGTATGTTTACTTAGTGCATATTTTCAAGTATGTGTCAACTCTCTAGGGGGCGCTGCAGTAAGTAGCTGCTTCCATTTTTTGTGTATAACAAAAACGACTAGTACGATTAGAAAGAGTTTTCAGTATTAGATTCCGCTTTGTTTAGTACATGTTTTTAAATTTATATTACGGTGACAAGTCACCAGGGGGCGCTGCAGTAAAATATTGTTTGTGCAAAGCTAAAATGACGAATTCGATTTAGATGCAGTTTCAGTGATAAGCTCAAGTTTAATTAGTGTTGGATATGCTTTATCGTGTTAACTCACCAGGGGGCGCTGCAGTAAACATTTGTTTGTAATATTTAATGTAAAACCACAACTACTAGTCCGATTGGACAGAGTTTTCAGTATTAGATTTACCTTTACTTGGTGTATGTTTTTAGTTTTTTTTTACGTTAAGAACTCACCAGGGGGCGCTTCATTAAACATTTGATGGTGCAAAGTTAAAACAACGAGTCTCAATTTGATGCAGTTTTCAACGATAGGATCAAGCTCAATTAGCGTGTGTTCTCGTATATGTGTCGTGGTGACACCTCACCAGGGGGCGCTGTAGTAAGCATTTGCTTGTATTTTTGTGTGAAACCTATTTAGATGCAGTTTTCTGTGATAGGTTCAGGTTTAATTGTTGCGTGTTTTTATATGCCATATCACAAACTACCACGGGGCGCTCCAGTATAAATTAATTTGTTCCAAATTATAACTACTAGTGGGTTTTGTGATTTTCACTGATTTGGTTAAACTTAAGTTTCCTAAAAATGTTGCGGTGACAATCTGCCAGGCGCTGCAATAGGCATTTGATAACCAGAAAGCATTGGGCTTATAATTTGCATGAAGATTAATATAAAGTATTTCGAAATTATGTAATAATATATAATGTGTATCTATACACTTTAAAAAGTTTAAAATAAAAAACAAAATTAAAAATTTTGAAAATACCCACGACGGTTTAATTGTAATTGAAAAAGGATAAAATAACTATAAATCCCCCGCCTAAAAGAATATATGTAACGAGATGATGGGGACAACTTCGTCGGGGGCTGCCAGTTGCAACCTCTATTTTAAATATAGTAGCTAACAGTATAGATTTCGTTCTTAAAGTTTTTAAAAGGAATACCAGTTATCAAAACTGTAAATTCATATTAATATTAAATTTTTTCCTAAGCCTGTTTTAACAACATGAAAACCTAGGAGAAGTTAGCAAACTTAAAGTAATGGCAGCTCCGACGAAGTCGTCCCCATCATCTCGTTACATATATTCTTTTAGGCGGGGGATTTATAGTTATTTTATCCTTTTTCAATTACAATTAAACCGTCGTGGGTATTTTCAAAATTTTTAATTTTGTTTTTTATAAACACAACCTGATTATATTATTTAAACTTGATCACATTATAGACGTTAATGTGTAATTTTTCAGGTATAATATAGTTTTTAGCTATTCAACACAGTGATTCAATTTCGGCAGAAAGTGAAGAACGGAGTGTCTTGATACTAGGTTATATCTATTCAGAAAAAAGACTTTAATTATACAGTTAATTTGTAATTGCTTTCATATAAATTAAATTTTAGATGCGAATATATAAACAAGATATCAGTAAGCTTAAGGTATTTGCCAATTGCATAGAAGGAATTCAATAGTTCCGGATCGTGAACACTTCTAAGGAATGTCGGGGGCGGCCTGCGACTCGCGTTTCCAAAGCGCTGATGCGATTACGATCGCCTTGCCTGTAACATTGCACGGCTCACCGAGCCATAAGTACTCAGTACGTAGATAAGTACTTTGTCAGGTTAAGAGGGCAATCACTAATGAATATTTTACATATTTTCCATGTATTAGAGGATATGACACTCCCTTCGTCATTTTTTGTCCGAAATCGAGACGTAACGTGTTCAGTGGTGGGACTTAACACCGCGCTTTGTTTTGAATACAAGAGCAGAGAAATGAAAACAATATAAATATAATTACCCCCATCTGGAAATCGAATAGAATCTGGAAGTGGGAAACGGAGTGTCTTAACACTAAGTTCCTTCTGCCTACCCTACTGTGTGCGGGATACAGCGTGAAGCTAAAAAAAAATCTGGAAATAGAACTCAAAACCATGGTCTTAACAAACGCTGTCTCACTGAGCCACGACGACTTTAAATATATGATTTTTAAAAACCTCAAAATGGTTAGAGTTACCAGTCCGTCAGGAAGCTGTCGCGTCGCCTCCGAAAGCATCCGCTTTGTCCAGACTAAAGTAATGTGTTTTCATATTTTATGTATGTAATACATATTAAAGTATATATTCATATAGTTAAAGACGTTTCATTATTATTATGAGCACATTGTTTAACTTCTATATCAACACTGCTTTTTTAAGAAAATATTTTAAATATTAACACGCAATGCGTCCGAATTCGGCGAAAAGTGGGGAACGGAGTGTCTTAATACTAGGTTCCCTCTGCCTACCCTGCTGTGCGCGGGATACAGTGTGGAGCTATATATTTTAAATATTGTTTTCATACCATTTGAGTAAACGTAATATGTATGTCACGGCTAATTTAAGCTCCCGCTTTTCTATAAATATCGCCAACAAATGCTTTTCAGGGTAATAAAAAATATCAGCAAATATGTGATATTAGCTTCGTTGAAAGAAATAATAGGGTATATTTGTGAAGAGCTAATGTCATGGCGTATAAAGAGGTCAAGAGGGCCTTCGAGGAGGGTCGGATATTGTGAGATCGAGGACTTCCTGCGATGCTCGCAATTGTAGGCTGCTCCCTCCTTATTAGAGAGCGACGAGTAATCAGGGCTTAGCTCTCGCTTGCTGTTTCTTTAAAAGTGGATCTTGAATCAGATCTGCTCCGTTACGATTGTTTTGCAGCGTATATGTCGGTATAAAATAATAAATGTACATTCAGCATTCGATAAACATCTTAGATATTATCAATACAAAGGATAATGTATATGTGATAGGTTGGTTCCTATTTTTGAATCTCAAGATGAAAATAGATTTTGTTGTATATATTTGTACCCAATGCATTTGTACCTAATAATATTTAGCACTTGGATAAAAGTGCAAGTTTATGCAATATAAAAAACTTGTTAAATTAAACGAATCACCAATATAATTTTATTCGATAATATAGCAACAAAATTATTGTGCGGAAGTAAATGCACTCGATGTTCAAAAGGAAGAGGAAGGCTTACATTAAGATCTTAACATTTCCACTACCGAAATAAATATACGTTAAAGAAAAAAAATATATATAATTGTAATTGCAAGCAGAAATGTAATTATTACTTTATTTAAATGTGATCATTGTGGCGCAATATAGCAGCGTCTAACTGTATTATATACACGATTGCTTTTAGGTTCGATTCCCACTTGAGAGAATTATTACATTCAAATTATAATATTTAGTGGACGTCCACCACACGAAAAGTGAAGAACAGAGTGTTTTCACCCTAAGTTCCCGCTTATAACGCGAGAAACAGGGTGAAGCAGAAAAAAAAGATTTATTATATTAAAAGTGTACATTTATTATCGCTTTAGTGCCAGAATATTAAAAAAAAAACATTTTATTTATACTTAAAACAAATTCTAATATATATTCTAATTTTCATTTATATGTATCTTAAACACCTATAACTTAATTACATAATAATATTGTATTATGAATAAATTACGTTTCTAAGCTAATTATAAGCGATACAATCAATAGTACATTAAGATAACGGAGACAAAGCCCCTCCATTTGCGTAATCGTAATCCTCGCTTAATCATATCTAAGACAATATCTATGCAAATGTAGCTACGTACGAGTACATACATGTGTGCTTCTGCATGTAGGTTGTATGCGAGATACCTCACTTTGTCGTTTGAAACAGTTTACATTGTTCGTGTGCCTATTGGTTTAGTGTACTGTATAGTCGATACAGGATTAGTAGG
This sequence comes from Dryas iulia moderata, assembly GCA_019049465.1. NCBI lineage: Eukaryota > Metazoa > Arthropoda > Insecta > Lepidoptera > Nymphalidae > Dryas > Dryas iulia. Next base: position 2,294,853 of record CM032420.1, on the reverse strand, counting down.
TACGATATATTAGTAGGTACGATATATAATTAGGTAAAAAATCTATGTAATCCTAAAAAGGTAAATTACACGACGACGAAAACAGAGGGAACCTAGTGTTAAGACACTCTAATATAAATATATATTGCTGTATTGTCACCAGAGCGAAGAAATGAAAATATTTTAAATTGGATCAATAGAGAATCGAATCCACAACCGCAGCAATACAGTTAAAGCTGTGCCATGCAAGTTATTTCAACTTCACCCATAGAATAAGACTAACAAAAGTAATTAGAACAAAACGCATTAACCTGAAAACACTGTGTCCAGTAAACAAGTGGGTAATTGCACTAAACTGAAAGGGTCGGTTACACAAAGAAAATACAATAAGAGCAGAACAGGCAGCCGGTCAGCTCCGGTCCGCCCCGGCCGGCGGCAGACGACAGTGCTTCAAATGTATTGAATTAATCAAAGGCGTTTGTTTCGCTGCATTCTGCCTAAATGTCAACTTTATTCTGTACTCTGACTATGATAAAATTGTCTTTTTTTTATTTGTTTAAAAAATCTCCAAAAAAGAAAATATTCGTTTAAAGAGACTTGTGTGAGGTGTTAATATTTCAACGGCTATGATATATATGAGATATTTACTTTAGCTAGAATCAATACCTTTTAAAAATAAGAATTTATAAATATACTTCTTTTTTTTGCTTCACGCTGTATCCCGCACACAACACCCATATCTGATACCCATCAGAGGGAACCTAGTGTTAAGACACTCCACTTCCGCTCCATTCCGCCGAATTTGGAGCCATTGTGTATTAAGTGGCGGAACTTAACGCAGCGCTTCGACACCAGAGCGAAGAAAATGGATGAAATAAATATTCGAATTCTAATCGAACCCACAACCAGTCGCTTTTCAGTTACACTTTATGTCTCTGTGCCACGACTGGCCACTATATATACTTTAATAGTTTAAATATACTTTAAAGTATATATAGGTACATATATTATAACTATGTGCCACATTGCATGCTAGTCAAAGAGAACCTAGTATCAAAACACTTTGTTCTCCATTTCCCGAAATTGAAACTAAACTGAAAACCACGCCTTATTTTAGGTACAAGAACGAAGATTCTTTCGAGTGGAAATCAAACCCATAACACACTGTCCACGCTGCGCTATGATGTTGCGATATACATATATTGATAAATATTTTAATAACAAAATGTAATTACTACGAAACAAAAGAATGTCATATTATTTTTCAAATCTATATAAAAATTTACAAACACAACGAAAAATTTCTTGGAAGTTGTAATGTTATTGTATCAATTACTCACTGAGCTTTGAAACAGACTTGGTCAGGTTTACAATCCAGGCGAGGCGGTCTATAAAAATGTCTGCGCCAAGCAGAAGGCAAGAATGTCAGGTGAAACAAGAGTGAGGTAAGGAATGATATTTCACAGAAAGGAACTAAAACTAGACGGATAAGTTACTTGCGAGCTGTAAGCTGTAAGAGTGGTGTTTCACTGTAAAAAGAATAAGATAGGTACGAAAATTTAACTTTTACTTTTTTAAGAATATTTTGTTAGAAAAATATTACTTGAGACCGTCATGACGCAGTGGGACAGTGTCTGATTTAAATGCCAGGGTTGTGGATTCGGTTCTTACTAGGAGGAATGATTATATTTTATTTAAATTATTATTTCTGCGTTGGTACCTAAGACAAAGTGATCTTGATTTCAAGGGGAAAACCGAGAACGGAATGTCTTGGTACTAGGTCCCCCCTAGCTATATGATGGTGAAAAACCTGCAAAATAAAAACAGTACCTATACCTTATATCCAAGGTTGCAGTGGCATGGTCTAGTTGTGATTTTATTTCTATTTGTTGTAATCCTAAAAAAATAAAAATATTTTTTTTTATTTCTACGTTTCTATGAAGCGTGTTGAGCCGTGTTGAGTTCCACCAGAGAACACGCCATGTCTAGAATTCTGGTAGGCAACGGAGAATGGTGAGTTTTTATACGAGGTTATCTCTGACTAGTAGTTAAATTAAAAATTTTGAAAATACCCACGACGGTTTAATTGTAATTGAAAAAGGATAAAATAACTAGAAATCCCCCGCCTAAAAGAATATATGTAACGAGATGATGGGGACGACTTCGTCGGAGCTGCCATTACTTTAAGTTTGCCAACTTCTCCTAGGTTTTCATGCTGTTAAAACAGGTTTAGGAAAAAATTAAAATATTAACATGAATTTACAGTTTTGATAACTGGTATTCCTTTTAAAAACTTTAAGAACGAAATCTATACTGTTAGCTACTATATTTAAAATAGAGGTTGCAACTGGCAGCCCCCGACGAAGTTGTCCCCATCATCTCGTTACATATATTCTTTTAGGCGGGGGATTTCTAGTTATTTTATCCTTTTTCAATTACAATTAAACCGTCGTGGGTATTTTCAAAATTTTTTATTTTGTTTTTATTTTAAACTTTTGAAAGTGTATAGATACACATTATATATTATTACATAATTTCGAAATACTTTATATTAATCTTCATGCAAATCCAAAAAAAATTATAAGCCCAATGCTTTCTGGTTATCAAATGCCTATTGCAGCGCCTGGCAGATTGTCACCGCAACATTTTTAGGAAACTTAAGTTTAACCAAATCAGTGAAAGTCACAAAACCCACTAGTAGTTTTGATTTGGAACAAATTAATTTATACTGGAGCGCCCCGTGGTAGTTTGTGATATGGCATATAAAAACACGCAACAATTAAACCTGAACCTATCACAGAAAACCGCATCTAAATAGGTTTCACACAAAAATACAAGCAAATGCTTACTACAGCGTCCCCTGGTGAGGTGTCACCACGACACATATACGAGAACACGCGCTAATTGAGCCTGATCCTATCGTTGAAAACTGCATCAAATTCAGACTCGTAGTTTTAACTTTGCACCATCAAATGTTTAATGAAGCGCCCCCTAGTGAGTTCTTAACGTAAAAAAAAACTAAAAACATACACCAAGTAAAGGTAAATCTAATACTGAAAACTCTGTCCAATCGGACTAGTAGTTGTGGTTTTACATTAAATATTACAAACAAATGTTTACTGCAGCGCCCCCTGGTGAGTTAACACGATAAAGCATATCCAAGAACATGCACTAATTAAACTTGAGCTTATCACTGAAACTGCATCCAAATCGAATTCGTCATTTTAGCTTTGCACAAACAATATTTTACTGCAGCGCCCCCTGGTGACTCAACACCGTAATATAAATTTAAAAACATGTACTAAATAAAGCGGAATCTAATACTGAAAACTCTTTCCAATCGTACTAGTCGTTTTTGTTATACACAAAAAATGGAAGCAGCTACTTACTGCAGCGCCCCCTAGTGAGTTGACACATACTTGAAAATATGCACTAAGTAAACATACATGACACATATATGAAAATATGCACTAAGTAAACTTGAATCTATCATTGAAAACTGCATTCAAATCGGACTCGTAGTTTTAGTTTTGCACAAACAAATGTACTTACTGCAGCGCCCCCTGGTGAGTCATCACCGTAACACATATATGAAAAGATGCACCAATTAAACCTGAACCTATCGTTGAAAGTTTCATCTAAATCGGACTAGTAGTTTTTACTCTACATAAACAAATGTTTACTGCAGCGCCTCCTGGTGAATTTTCACCGTAACGTAAAAACAAAAATTTTAAAATATGTACGAAGTAAAGCTTAATCTAGTTCTGAAAACTCTAGCCAATCGGATAAGTAATTTCGGTTTTAGACAAATAAATATAAGAAAAATTTTGGTTTTACACAAAAAAACTCAAACAAATGCTTATTACAGCGCCCCCTGATGAGTGGTCACCATAACACATATATGGAAAGACGCACCAATTAAGCCTGAACCCATCCTTGAAAGTTTCATCTAAATTGGACTAGTAGTTTTTGCTCTGCATAAACAAATGTTTAGTGCAGCGCCCCCTGGTGAGTTTTCCCCGTAACAAAAAAAGAAAAATCTTAAAATATGCACCAAGCAAAGATAAATCTTTTTATGAAAACTCTTTTTAATCGGAGTAGTAGTTTCGGTTTTAGACAAATAAATACAAAAAAAGTACAAACAAATGCTTACTGCAGCGCCCCCTGGTGGTTTGACACGATAAAACATATCCAAGAACATCCAACAATTAAACCTGAATCTACCACTGAAAATCTATTGAAATCAGACTATTATTTTTTGAGATAATTGAAAACATTCGTTTTCACGTAAAATGCTTACTGCAGCGCCCCCTGGTGAGTTAAGGCAATAAGACATACATAAGAACATACGCCAATTGAGCCTTAACATATCATAGAAAACCGTATCAAAATCGGACTTATAGTTTTGGAAATAATTGACATAGTAATTTGCACAAACACACAAACAAACAAACAAACAAACAAACAAACAAACAACCTCTCACCCCAAACACATATACAGTCGCCGTTCCGTCGCGGGTAAAAAAAAGCAAAACGCGTGGATAAATCAAATGTAGTATTTTAAAATAAATCAATTTAGATTAAAAAACATAGTCTGAAGTAAATGAATAGTCAAATCATGAAATTTCTGTCGAACTTGATCGAGTTGATTGCAATATTTTTTTTTTGATAAATAAACGTTAATAACACGCGTAATAAATTTATTTTGGCTGAAGTAAAAATAAACTACCAACCGGCAATTTCACATATGTCGGTTTATATGTACGAGTACATATGTATGTATAAATGAGTAGTAATCAAGAACACCAAAGAAAAACAAAACTAATAATACAGTAATTTGCAGAACTAACGAAACTAAGTTATCCTGCGTAAATTCTGAGAGCAATAGGACTTGGCAAAGAGAGGTAAAAGGGCCTGTAATAGATGTTTTATGGCGCCTAGCTCGATGCGGCGTAATTTCACGGCTGGCCACAGATCACGGAGCGGTCGTAATTAAACCTTGCTAATTGAAAACACAAAGTTCCACGAACAATGTATTGGAAATACAAAAGATTTATGTCCCACGACGTGAGCTACTGATGAGGCACTTGTAACGTTCGTATTTATTGAGTTAACATACAGTCAATTGTTAATTAATATTTATTTTAATTAAAACATATTAAGCATTATTACTTAGAATCGGGTTTAAAGGGGAGAACGGAGTGTCTTCACATTAAATTATCTCTGGATTTTTCTCGTAGGGAAGTATACGAGAAAAATCTTCAGTTTCACTAATAAAAAATACTATTTAGAATTTATTTTCAAACATAAAAATAAATATATAAAGCAGCAATACTTTTCAGAAAACGTACACGGTCTTCAGATCTTAATACAATGTCAACAAATAAATTAATTAAGAAAAATGATACAGTGATATATGTAATTAGATAGTGATTTTCGCGATGATGATGTTAGTACATAAGCGCAATAATTATATTTAAATATAGGCCAGTCTTAATACATTTTAGTTAAGAATAAAGTAGCATACGTAACTATATTCTACTTGCTCCTAAAATAGTTTACTTATAAAATGTATTATAGTACATCCAATATACTTATATTTAAAAAAATATATAAGAGTATAATACACAAATTAAAACAAACAAAATGTAAAGTTTAACTTAAATATCTTTTTACTACAATAAGAAGGCAATTGACCGTCAAGTTAGCTATTTGACCCCAAGCCGGCCCCCGCACAGGTCGCGGGGGGCGATGGTAATCTCATCAGGCTTTGCCGCGCGACTGCTCCCTGCCGTAACCCGAGACTTGCAACGCTACGGCGCTACGACGCTACGTCTAGGAATTTGCAGCTAATACGCTTTAGAAATGATAGCTTAAGTCACTTAGTTATTTGTTACTTAACTTACTTAATATTAATTGTTTGGAAATGTTTTAAGCTTCAGGCAAATATTTGTTTGAGGCTACTAGAATGTGAATAGCTTTATTGTTGCATTTTTTTGACTACATTTGAAGGAAAATTGTAGACAAAAATACCACACACTGTGAAAGATAATTCCATAGCCTTTTAATAATTTTGAACAAGCTCGAGAATTTTCTTATCAACTTCAAAAGAAATTGCCTGAGATCTGAGAAAACAACTGAGATAAATGAAACTCCGTATCGAGTCTAATATACTCTCGTCTTAACGGAAAAAGCAGATATAACATAACCTTCTATGTGCAAGTATACACATATATTAATAATGTACCTATTATATATTAATAATGTATGTCTTTGTACCATATAATATTTTGTTAAGACAAAATAAGATGATTGTTTTGGTTACTCGAAATAACTTTTTTTTTATTTTATTTATTTTTTTAAACTTCACGCTATATCCCACACAGAGCAGCCTACCCTGCTAGAGGGAACCTAGTCTTAAGACACTCCGTACCCTACTTTCCGCCGAATTCGGAGACATTGAGTGTTAAGTGGTGGAACTTAACACCGCGCTTTGCCTCGACACCAGAGCGAAGAAAATCGAAAAATTAATATTTCCACTCCTCTAGTGGGAATTGAACCCACAACCAACCGCTTTACAGGCACATTTTGTGCCTCTGCGCCACAAATCGAAAATATATCGAAATAATCTTAAACATTAAAATACCTATAAATATATTTTCTTTAAGCGAATTCCACCTCTGCGTTCAGACAAATACATATAAATTGAGCTACAAATATATGAGTCAATGTAAATAATTAAAGATAATCAACATAATTGCTACACATGCTGTATAATTTCTCTATAAAAGTGTTCGTCGTAAATATTACGCAACCATTACGCAACTTCCTTGTTTCCTCGCTCGTATCCATCACAGAGTCTAGAGCGATATTTTCTACAAAATTTACGTGTTTAGTAGATATATTTTATATTACTTAAACTTTTGAAATACATTTTTACATTAGTGCGGGGACGTGTTAAGAATACAATTCCCCTCCGTCGCTGGATAGCGTCCCGTAAAAGGTAGGTAACCCAGCTTAGGGGTAGAGATATTCCTTCTCCGACTGGCTTGCGACCACTATCATGTCAAAGACGAACCGCCAAATATCTGATGATGGGTTCCGGTTCGATGACATGTAAGCCAGCTCTCCCTTATCCTAACCATCCTCATCCTTTTCTCCCTCCTTTCCTCCTTCATTCCCCATAAATCCTCTGGCGTTGTGGATGTCCATGGGCAAAAGTAACCACTTGCCATCAGGTGGTCCTTCTGCCCGTTTGCCTGCTTTACTCCATAAAAAAAACAATATGATACTAACATGACAGTAAATTTGATTAGTTTTAGATTTAATTTATACTTAGAGTAGTGATATGCTTAAATTATTTTTATGGAGCCTTTACTATGGGGAGGGACTTTAAAATGTAGGGTTGAATTTCAGGCAGACAGAGTGTCTCAACACTATTTTTTTCTCTGACTATCCTATTACGCGTGACAAAACTTGAATATTTATTTTTCTCTCTGCCTTTATTATACTCGTATGTTAGAAAATCAAATAGTACCAACATAGAGCAAACAAATTTCCTATAACAATACAAGACTTATAATATAAAAGGAAGTTTTACAAGAGCATGTAGTATGTAGGACTCATTTCAATATTTGAACTGTAAGCGCACTCTCATTGTAACTCGCTGTTAGTTTTCATTCAATTATACAGTTTAGTTCTTATATTCCCTTTGCAGTTACACTTTACTGGGGACAAGCGAGCTGTGTATGTTGTAATGTCTTTATTTCACTTTTGAACCTAAGTATATGAAAATATATTATATTATGTATCCATTGTAACTAATATTATACAATAAAATGATTTTAAAAGGTTAATTTTTAAACGTTTCCCTTTAAAATAAGGTAAACCGTTTAAAAGTTGTTCCACTGACAGCAATATAGATAGTAGTAGATAGGGTAGAAAGTGGAGATCAAATTCTTTCGAAATAACACTAGGTACTCTTTGACCACCAAAGTGCCACTATGCGTGAAAAACGTAAAGTTGTAAAATTTAAACAACAGCTTAAGCTATACAACTTCCATTATATGTATTTCCCATTTATTGTAGTTTGCGCTGTAGTTGAACACAATATAATGCCTGTTATATATTGTATAACGCACACGTTCCCTCTCCATACAATTGAATTGTAAGCTTCCTTTCATTATTTACGTCATTTTAAATATGTAACATCCCGTACAGGTCACTTAGTGTGCGCTCGTCACTGCATTTTGAGCTTTTGACTATTTAATGTCGTATATGCACTCACTATTCTTCTATCAGTAAGTTTTAATAAACATTCTATTTAAATATTCTTTCTAATTTTTCATATTTATTCATGTTAAGTGTAAGACTAACCTCACTTCCAAGGGGTATAGATTACTAAAAAGTGTAAATATGTATTAACATATTTACACTTTTTACACTTTACTTTATTACTTGCTTGCACTTATAAATCTATTATTCACAACTATCACTTAGAATTCTATGATTTACTAGCACTTCAAACTACCAAGTAACACTTGTTCACCAGTGACAACACTAGTTACTTAAAACCAGTTACCGAGAACTTTCAGTTCTCTTGGCGTAATACAAATGTGTACTTAACAGTAGCCTTGGCTGCTTATATAGGCCTAAAACCTGACGGTGCTCCTTCTCAACCGCCACTAGCCGGACCACGGGGACCAAATCATGTACCTATAGGCAATGCCAATCCATTCAAAGAAATATATCAAAGATCAAAGATTATCTAGAGCGAGAATCGAATCTATAACCACTATTTATATAAAGAACAAATAGTTACAGCTGTATCGTAATGGCTTTTATAAAAACACATAAAAATCACAAAATTCAAACTAAAAAGTATAGCTACAACTTCACGTTTTTTCTAGCATAGGAGTGTACTCAGAGAGTGCCTTGGTTGAGGGTCCGGAGAAATGGATGATTTCTGCAAATCAAGAGCTTATCTCTTGATTTCAGGCGAAAAGTGGAGGACGGAGTGTCGTGACACTAGATTTTCCCTGACTACAATGCTGTGAGGGAAAATGCTTGAAAACATGTTGAGTAGCGGAAGTGGCCACCACTTTGCATTGTCTTATCACCAGAGTGACGGAATAAAAATAATAAATAGGCGCTTATGGTTTAATAGGACAGCGTCTGACTGCAAATGCGATTGGTTGTATCTTTGATACTATATTCAAAGAAAAGAAATTCGGAGAAAACTCATGTATATTTGAATTCTGAAGGAGTAGTCACAAAATTCAATTTCTTAATAATTATACAAGTTGGTGACTCACTGAGAAGATAATTAATAGTTGTGATAAATAGATATTAATAATGAAAACTTTTTAATATAGCTCTTATTTATGTATTATAAGCGGGACGGAGTTTCAACATCAAACGAAATTCGGAGAAGTTCTCGACCTCTTTATATTTCTTAACAAATACGTCTCTAAAACATTTTTCTTTAATAACAGATTTTATATTTATATCATTTAAAATTCTGTATAGATTACTTTAATAGCAATTTATTTAATTCATTCATTTGAATAATTAAAAAAGGAGGAGTGGGAATATCTTCTGTTTCCATTTGACTAAACAAAAATATTTTAATCTTAAACACTCCTCTCAAATTGAACTGGATGGGTGTACATCCATGTTACTCAACTTCAACTACCTATCAGTTTCAGTGTCATAGTTCTAGTATTAACTCTAGTATACATTTTCATCATGTGTTTTTCGAATTTCTTCCGCATAACAGGGTAGGCAAAGACAACCTAGTGTGGAGAAAGAAAAATAATTGTTAGGGCTATATTGATTAATATGTTTATTATTAAAAATATCTAGAGCTTATAAGCTTTTATATCTGTATTTTTGTGGTATATTTGAAAGTTTAACAATTATTTAGCAAATTTATTTAAACACATATGCAGTACTTGACTTGTAAGACATGACTTAGTTTATTTTAAGAGAACTATTTCGTTACTCTTACTTAAATTAAAATATAACTCACACCCACCGATGATACTCTTTGTAGCATCAACTAGTTCTAGTATTAAAGCTAGTATACTTTCTTGAGCTTCAAACTTTCTGCGAATACCTTACACTTAAAAAGGTAAGCAGAGAGAACCTAGAGTCAAAATATTCCGTCCTCTCTTTTTCCCCGGTTTTGCGTCATTGCATATTAAGTGGCAAGACTCAATACTAGTATATGTAATCCTTTGTAATTGGTGTTCTTGCGAGGATATAATACATCTCTGCCATACAAGAGCCCGCCCGAGAGCGATGTCTTGGAGATCAATAAAGCAAATATTGGATGACTGGAGCGCCGCAAGCGTAGCGTTATTATCCGCTACCGAACTCAGAACTAAGTACACTTTGTGTGTATAAATTGTGAGAAACAATAGTTATTGTGTGTATTGGATAGAATATATGTTTACTTATATATGGTTAGGTTAATATTGAATAAGTCAGTATTGTCTTTTAATATATTTTTTTAAATGAGTAATTTATTCTTCGAATATATTTTGCTGAAGACAAAACACTCACCAAAAAGTAAGTTTCACCACTTAACATAATGTCTTGATTTCGGCCGAAAAGTGAAAAAGGGAATGTCTTGATACTAGGTTATCTATTTGTCTGCAATGTGGGAAGAAGCGTGAAGGTATTTGTTAGGAGCATTTTTAAATCGACTAAAAATAAAAACTTTGGGTTTTTTGAAAGGAATGATTCCCTTCAGGATTGAATATGCTTATAGAGCTTAAATATATATAATAACTAGCGGCCCGCTTGTGGCTTCGCCGCGTGAACCATTTCGCTGTATTAAAAAATAAAATAGCGTTTGTTTAAGCTTAGATTATCCACTATGTATATGCCAAAATCTATTACAATCAGTAAAACGATGTAGATTTTTCATATAAGCTTTCATCCTCTATTTCAACCCTTTAGAGGTTGATTTTTAAAAAACTAAGTAGCCTATGTCAGACTCTGACTGAGTCTACTTTAATTCTAAATTTTATCCAAATCGGAAAGGTAGCCGTGAAAGCGTGACTTGCCCATTTATAATATAAGTATGGATATGTAATATTAAAAAAAAAAACTAGCACTTATACGAGTCCGTAATGCGTAAACGACTAGTTCGGATGTCAATACATGCAACGCTTTACATATCATGAACGTTAATACATTACTACACAATACATAAGTTTAATATTAAACAATAAATAATTGAATAGCGGCGGAAATGTCGCTTCGCCTCTATGACGCGGCAAGCCTGCTGCATGTAATTCCGTAGGAAATTGCGTTGCGATTGCGACACAAAAGTAGAGCTTGTATTTTTTTGGAAATTAAATAAGAATATCACATACACTTAAATTATAAAGAGAAAAGGAACTCTTTAACATTATTCCATGCATTCATTGCGTTGCATGGGACTTGCGATACAAGTGTAGGCCAAGAGAAGTCTTTCAAATGCCTATTAAGGCTTATTTCTACTATTTGAGCTCTTTCCTTTAGCTAAGAATTAAAAATTATAAATAAGTTGTCGTGCTTCTTCATGAATCATAAGTTAAATATAATGCAACATACATACTACTCAACGCTGTCTCCCTGTAATGGCCATGATATGTATATCACGTATTTCAATACATTTTTTTGTTTTCACGCTGCATCCTACACATAGCAGTCTTATATTATTATACATACACAAAAAAGCAATAAAAATTGCCTGTATCGACCGTCGAACCTGACGAGTGGCTTCGTCTCGTAACCAAAAATGTTTATCTACACAGAAGCATAATATTTCTCCTTCAGCTTGCGTCCATAAAAGCACACACCCTTCGCAGTACATTACATTTATGAACTGAGCCGAGTGTAAGACGCTCGTAAACCATAAGTGAAACAATCATTGCGTCGTAAAGTGGATGAGTATGAGAATGTTGATGTCGATGTTGTCACCAAATGTGCCCGAATGAATGCTCTAAGTACAAACATTTTTGTACATTTTTTATTACCTTTAGTCATAATATATTATACACTTTGTGAGGAACGGGAATAATATAATAGGACACCTAATAGAAATCATATTACTGCCGAACATCATGTGTTATTATTCCTACACTTAAGATATGAAAAATATTTAAAAGTTTTTTCAGATCCTAAGTGTATAAATAACACTTTTAAGATAAGTTAAATATATAGCACTCTCTCTTACGAAGTGATTGTTCGTAGAAATAAATCTATGGGTAGCAGAAGTTTGTAATAATCGTTAGAAATGCAACAACAATAATTAATTATAATAAAACAGATTACAAGAGGCGAGGATTTGAATCTCAGTGCATACGTGCAATGTTTTATACGTTTTATAAAAATGTTTATTGTGTACACAGTCAGACACTTTCCTACAGCGCCGATACTGTATATATTTGTAGTATATTAATAAATACAAGTCTACATTATGCCACAGATATTAAAATATGTTCTACTTTTTCTCATTTTTCTCTCCGAGATGTATGATTTTATTCACAGTCAAAGCCGTTTGGGCAGACATAAAAAGAAATGGCTCGACTTCGCAGAATCAGACGCTGGGGCCGGTCGTCTGCATAGGATGCATTAGACCGCACAAAGTGAAGCAACTAAACAGGAAAACGGACTGCACTATATAAAGGCAGAAATTATATAAACAGAGAAAAATCTACAGTTAATTTAACATTTGTATTTGGTGGACCAAGACCATCGTGGTATAGTGGGAATATATGTTTAACATGCGCTATGATCGCGAATTCCCTCTTTACGCATGCATAGTGATTATATCAGATATCACTTTCCCATACTTATTGTCTCCAAAAATTAAAAAAAATGTTCGCAAGTTCGCACTAGACAAACGAGACTTTATAAACAATCAAAAAGTTGTAGTGGTGCAGTGGGATAGCGTCTGATTATAAGAACACACATTGTCGCAATGTCAGCCGGAAAACGGAGAGCTGTATTGACAACACAGCAAAAAATCGACAAAATACGAGATATAATAAATTACAGTTCTTAAATGAAATACAAATCTATGTTTGATATGACGTTGCTGAGTTGATAATGATTTAAATCCCTTCTGGATATAAACTTCTTATTAGTAATTGTTCTTGACATCTCTCAACTCGTTGTCTTGTCAGACGAGGGGTCAGCTCCAGCCTTTAGTTCTACTAAATCATATCGAACTTAGCAAATATTCATAATTTTGGTAGAAACGTGGGTTCCAGCGACGTCCATTTGAAGCTTTTATACAGAAATGTAATTTGATTATTGAACGTTTGAATATAATGTGGACTTTAAAATGTACATCGATGCTAGTGGAATATGTTATTTTCTTTAAGCCATTTTTCTAAAACAAATAAGTAAGAGTAACTAACTATATGTTAAAATGAAAGGGATTTTGTAGCACAACCTACTTCTATATAATGTGTACGTATCAGGTCGTATACAGCTTTTATTTAACTTTTCTAATAAAAATAAAATGAAGAAATCTGTTCATCCATTACGGACGGTAGTTTATGTCGCAATAAACGTCGTAGCGGCAAAGAAGTCAAAATAAACATTTTAGTACACTTCGTATGACTGTACTGTGTACGATATATTGTGAGATTTGTAAAGTCAATTCGACTACGATATACTCATAGAAGTACATATATAAAAAGTATATATAAGTATATCTAACTTCATCTATTTATGTAAGCTGGCATAACAACAAAGCGGTTAGTTCTGTGACATTTCAGATCACGTGGTCCTTTATATTGGATTGAATTTTAGGTATATATAATATAAATAAAGGTAATAGCAGTACAGCGATTTTTCTTATAATTTGTAGAACTTTTATTAGTTTGTCAGAAAGTATATTCATTTTTATGTATTCAACATTTATAATATTATTAATAAATTAACATTTTAAAAATAAAGGATTAAAAATATAACAAAATTATATATATTACACGCAAAATCGTATAAAATCGTTTGTAGCTACATAAATATCTTATAATATTCTCCATCCCAGGGTGAATCCGGCAAATATGCTTGAACGCGTTTAAGAGGACGTTGTAAACAAAACGCCGCTCCGCTCTGACTCGATTGTGCTAAACAATGTAACCGACAAATCCGATTGTACAAATGAAACATTTAGAAACAAAGCACCAAAGCGCATGTGAGAGAATACCTACGACGAAACTCACGGCTTCAATTATACTTCATTGTGACATAAGCTGTTCATATTTAGTACTTTATATTTTATATGTTTATATTTATTGAAATTTAATTTAAACTTAACCAGTTTTAAACCTTTTGCCCCGTAGCAGGGTACTCAAAGAAAACATTTCGCCCTCCACTTTCCACCCGAAATCCAGACATTACGTGTTGAGTGGCGGAACTGAACGCCGTGATTTTATCAAGGTATTAAAGCGAAGAAATCAAAATAATATATAATCGTTCTTCCGAGAACTAACTGAACCCACAATCAACTACCTGTTCTGACTTTAATAACACAAGCATCATATAAGCTTTCTATGTGAAATACTACTACTTTACTTGTAACAGCGTTTATATTTAAAAAAAACATAATTACCCGGGAATCAATTCTGTAGTCAATAAATTGATTATTTATGATCTACTATATAGATATACAACGTAATAGAAGTCCAAAAAATGGCGATGGCATTTACAAGATTCGACTATGGAAATCGAAACTTACGTGAAACATAATGAAATCGAGAATCGAATCTTCATCCTATATTTCCATCTCTAGAATATAAACGGAAAGCTAACAATAAAAGAGTATTTTATGTCATTAGACTGCGGGGTAAGTGCAGAAGGGCAAATAGAACGGCATTAGCTGTGGCACATATTGTACAACATAAAGAGACAAAAATATTACAAGGATCCAAATATTGACAGCCCCATCCCAGCCAGGTCGCCTGTGGGGTGTATTTATAGCTTCGTATTATAGAAATCAAATGATATATATATATTATATACATAGGACGTCTTAACACTAGGTTCCCTCTGCTTAGCCTGCTGTATGCGGAATACAGCGTGAATCTAAAAAAAATATATATTTACATAAATGCGGTGATTGTGGGTTCGATTACTACTTGAAAGAATTATTATATTTGAATTATTTTTATTTCCACGCACTGGTACCTGGCCTAAGATGCGTAGCGTTATGTTCCGCCAGTCAACACAAAATTTCTTGATTTCGTGCAAAAACAGATAATGGATACTCCATTGACACTAGATTCTCTTTGACGACTCTTCTATGCAGGAATAAACTTAAAGCTGCTAAATATACACACTTAAAGTTTTCCTTACTATAACATATTTAAATGTCATGAGTAAAAATCGTATTTTGCGAGTATATACTTTTTTGTTTGAGACTTTACCTATTTTGTAGCGGAACTCAACAGTGTGTGGCTTTATATTACCAGAGCGAAAAAAATATAAATTACGTTTCATCACTCTCAAATCTATAACCATCACACGTATAACCCATATAAACAATATCCCACTGCACCGCAATGACCGCTACTATCCTACTACAAATTCGTTTAAAGTTTGAAATGAATTCCTCGCTCACCTGCCCGCGTCCGGCTACGAGCCCGCTACGAGCTCGCTACGACCAGATTATATTCAAGAAATAAAATAATTTTTGATGTCTCAAGCAATTTCCTAAAGCCATTTAGCGAACAAAGTCTCGTCCGCAAACGACGTCGTTGCCTCCGACCGCTCCCGCGCGAGAAAACGACCAAACTTGTCACATTTATTTACTGCTGCTTTACGTGCTGATTTTTATATATATCGATAATTCTTTAATATCAAATTTTTTAAAAAAAACTACAGAATTTAATTTATTACATAAAAAAAAGTTATTTTTGGAAAATCTATGAAAATTTGATCGCAACGGGATTCCAACGCGCACCTCTTCGAAACCGTCCAAGGCGTTCTAATACCAGTTGCGTCAACACTGTTTTGTAGTTTCACACCTGTGATTTTTATGTATCAACTAAAAATGTCGGCTTTAATGCGGCGTTATTACTTTCTTATTTTTCAAATCATTCATCATTGAAAAAGAACATAATATACTTATATGAATGAACATATACATATAACTCTAACATCCTCAGAGTAAGACGACTTTAAAATACAATTAAATAATCCATTTTAGATTCATACAAAAAAGGAAAAATTATTTCTAGAAATATGCATTAAATTTATAATACATTTACTCTAAATATTAAAATTCTAATTTATATTATACTTATGATGTTTTTTTATGAATTTATTGCAGTGTTGTACACTTAGCCTGTGTAGCATGACACCCTGTACTTCATTACCCGCTCCAAATCGGGACATTACGTATTGAGTGGCGAAACTAAACGCCGCGTTTTGTCTCACATACAAGAGGGTACAAAATACGAAAGTAAGTTAAATATAATCATCCTCTGAATGGAAATAAATCCACAACCAATCCCGCAACAAACGCTTCTAATCTGTCACAAAGTATAGAAAAAAATAATTATAACATAATTTCGAGGTCAAATGTCTAACAAAATAGAAAACATTTTCACGCTCATAGCCTTTAATAAGCACTACAGATGCATGCATGTGCATGTATGTATGTATGTATGTATGTATGTATGTTTGTATGGCCTCACTACACGCCACTCATAGTCGCTTTCATAGCAGAATTCTCTGAGAACATTATTTATAAAGCGCATTCATTTCAATGAGTAATTAGAACTATTTTCATAGAGAATGATTATTTGATGTATTATTGTTATTGTGTTCGACGTTCATTAGCATTGTTTATTTTCATTATATCAAGTCAATATCCATTCAGTCGAGTGATTTGAATAAATATGTATGTGTGTTTGTGTGCGCGAGCGTGAGTGATGCCGATGCCGGGCTGGAGCGTTACTAACGCTTTACATTGTTCTAAATGTTATTATTAAGTATCTCTATAGTATTGTTCGTTTTCGTTTTATAGGGAATTTTGAAAATTTAGTTTAGGGCCTTCATAATACCGTGAGTACCTTCATAATTGACTTTTTTGTTTGCCAGTTTTAACAATTCATTTAAAATTTAATAGGTGTATTGTCTGACGCAATATAACGCCATATTTTGTTAGTCATATATCACAACCATCGTGTAATTCTATTTAATTTGCCGGCTATTTTAAATAGTTCATGTTGTTAAAAGAACTTATTCTAATAAAAAATATATAATATACGCAAAAAATTATATAATTTACCCAAATTAAAATGTCTTATAATCGATTTAAACTATTTTTACTAACTACATATTTCTACAACGTTTTAACATAAATTATTTTTGTACATAAAATAAATCCTCTGTGCAGAAACAAGAATAAGTATTAAGTGCGTTTAATTTCCGTGTAATACCAGGAGTTCAGCTGCCACGTAGTAAAATGTAATGAAATAGTTGCGAAAGAGCGGGGCTGGGGTGCTTTCGGGCTTGTGTTTAATTATTTAAACAACATTTTCTTTTATCTTCATACATCTAGATTAAGTGTTTAAACACTCCGTTGACAAATTGCATATTAGGTGTTAGCAATTCCCACATTCTCTACAATGACGGATTAAAAGCTATAATTTCCCTCTTTGTAAACCGAGTCAGTTTTATATGTAACCAGGAGTTACAGCCCACATCCTTATGTCTATTGAATACGAGGAGAGCTTATTTAACAGAGCTTCCAATTACAATAATTGGCTTGCTAAAGTAGAATGTTAAATTGCGGTAAATAAGACGTTTTATTTGTTCTACGTAACTCGTATATCCTCATTAGTGACTTCTATTCAAACGTGTAGCGTTTTAATTCTTCAAATAGAGGTTTTTAACAGTTAGAATATATAAATTTGATTGCCTAAGTAAAAAAAAGTATTCGTTCTCCCACTCAACTTAGAGAAAATAGTAAAACATAGTTGGTCGACGTGATCTCTTAAAAACGAAATGTAATTTAAAGCGCTATTTTAGCATTATACTAAATTGCTTGCGTATTATTTTTAAGGTACATAATAAAATGCTACATTTCCAACCACACGGAGCTCCATTCGTAGCTTACTTGCATTTATGCAAGAGTACATTTGCAATCCACCTCACGTCGCTAGAGGTCTTTCTTCACGTTGCGACGTTGCTACATTTTGCTCCCGTGAAACTGCCCGGCGTTTGAAACTACTATACCGTGGTAAATTGCATTCATTGAAAATGTTCAAAATGTAATTATAAGTATGGTTATAATCAACAAATATTAAATTAATCTAGAGGCCAGTTGTGCGGGGGGTCAAAAATTTCCCATTCCCACTGAGTGAAATATTTAATAATTCCATTCCTTCGATCTGGTGTCGAGGCAAAGCGCGGCGTTAAGTTCCGCTTCTTGACTCATAATGCCTTGATAGTTCAGAGGAAAATGGGGAGCACACTGTGTAAACACTAGATTCCCTAAGTCTACCCTGCTGTTATACAGCGTGAAGCGAAAAAAAGTATTATTTTTATGTATCTGTTAATCACAAAAATGTTATAAAAACAAACCTAAAACACTGAATGTTGAATACTCAAACTATTTATTTAATATGTATTGAGTCTCATAAATAAATATTATGGCTCAATACAGGGAGGTTGTGCAATAAAATTGAACTCATGCTCGCAATTCTGATATTGAAACGTAACATATATTATGTGGCTGAGGCCATCGTGACGCAGTGGAACATCTGACTGCACATCGACGTCATTGTTCACCGTCTAGTTAATAGTTGTAGATTCGATTCCCAGTCATGTAAATATTCTTTTCTAAAATTACTTTAATTTCTTCATTATAAGGTAAACGGCATTATGCTCCGCTACACAACATACAGCAATATTAGAGGAGGACGAAAAGTGTGAACCGAGCGTCTTGACACTAGATTACCTTATTCTACTAAGAAAAACGTACATAAGCTGAATATAAATATATATACATATTGTACAATACATTACCACAATAATACAAACTGTGTAGGTACTCTTACTCAACCGCGGTAATATCTTAGTGAGTACTTAATTTTATCGTATCATGAGGAATTATGCTTGTTGATAACGCTAGAATTGGCTCAGGAAATTAAGCTTATAAATATACATAGAAGTCATAGTGGCGAGTAAGATAACGTCTTACTATAAACACCATTGGGTTCAATTCCCATTCCGGGGAATTTAAAATATTTTTATTTATACGGTCTGGAACCTCAATCACTGACCGGAGTTCCACTAGGCACCACGCAATGTCTCTATTTTCAGCGGAAAGTGGAGAACGAAATGTCTTGACATTGACATTAGGTTCTCTGAATACACTTCTATGCGAATATAAACATATATTTACTGCTTTAGTATTTCCTTCTTTAAAAATGTAGGGTACTCTCAGGTTAGAGAACCTGAAATTCGTGTATTTGCTCAATGTGTTTGCTTCAGTAGGTGCTCGTCAATATTATTTCAGCGAAGACTCTGTGTATCTCTCTATATATTTGTCGCTTTCTTAACAAAAGCATCAAATTTCGGTATATTAAATAAGTGTATATACACTTATATTATATACTGGAATCAATATTGATTAAAAATATTCTACAAAAGAATACCATATCAATTAATAAAAAAATATCATTGACTGACATTGGCTAATATTAACAAATTTTAAAGAAGGTACTATTTAAAATAAAACACGAAATATATTTATTTTATTATTAGAACGTTATATTGGGAATTTAAAGGCACCTGTTTTAATAATTTGGAGCAGCCAATATAATAAGCAGATATCAATAATTGCAACTAAAACAGTGTTGTTGTTAATTAACTGAACGGGGCTTTATTTACATTTCCCAAACAAACAAACAAACAAACACCGTAGTAACGGAGAACAAATTTAAGTTTGTTTTATTTTTACAACATTGTTGAGCAAATGCTGTAAAATGTTTCTTTGTTCCGCTCAACCTACGCAGGAAAATGTTTATTTATGTTTTGTTTTCACTATTTAGTCGATCATTTTATTTGTCTGATATGAAAACTATTGGCAAAGGCTTTGTACATATTTCAATATAGTCAGAGTTATTAATATTTTATTTATTACTTTTGTGAACTCGAAATTTTAATAACATTTTTATCTACGCCGACTATTGCACTATAACTGGATTGTTTTAGAATATATTAAAATACATTAAGCTCTGTATAAGCCTAACTTTAACTACTGAAAATGTGAAAAATGACATGTTCAAAAAAAGTTAATTTATCAGTTAAAAGTTAACATTATAAGTATATTTTTTTATAAGTTAACAGTAACTATCAGGACCAATAGGGCCATATATTATTTCCTTAATGCGCTAACAATAAAAAATAATTATATATTACATTTATCATTAGTATCATTACAATATTTACGCTGGAAGGAGGTTTTTACATTACATTACACCCACAATAATGCTGCCGGCTGAATAGAAATCACTTTGAAACTGAGTTGACTTGTGACACAAATCTGCACTCGCGCGAGATTGTCACCTGTAGTACATGTTGATCTCGCTTTGAGCGTACATCCGTCATCTGACCGATGCGAAATATACGAATGAAACAATGACATGAAGCCTATCGCCTAGTAGAATGGTGATATTCATGAAATGAAACTATTTTTCTTTTATGTTCTTTTAAACTCAAATAATAAAAGATTATTCATATATACTTTACGTAAAACCTGTCTTGTCTATTATTTACTTATTTTGCTTAACGGATGGATGCAGGTAACAGAGTAACACTACCATTACTATTAAAAATATATATTTATAAATATTTTTATAACGAAAAATCTTAAGCAATGCTTATCTACAGTAGTTTAGAAGGTCATCTCGATAAAATCTAGCTTTAAACTAAAACTGTAATACCCCAAGAATGTTATGCAACTACCTACATACATATGTATGAACATATATCACGTCAACTCTTAAGAGTTAGTAGAGCGTCTGAATGACACTCACAGCGCGTCGTATCCAGCACTTTACAGATGTAAAAGTTAAATCTCAGATTAATTTGCTGAAGGTTTGGCAATCACGAAGTCTAAAACGAGTACAAAGCGATCTGCTCGTGACCTGAGGGTTTACGTTGAAAGGGGATCGATTTACTTGTTTTGTTTGTTTAGAGAAATTACTTCTGACATGTAATAGTAGCTGTTCTTGTCAATCTGTCAAATGTTATGTAAAGATTTCTCATCTTAACTGTTAAATAGTGAAGACAAGGTGATACTAAATGTACAATATTTACGGATTTTAAATCGCTCAGATCACAATTATAAAGCAACAGCTTGATTGTTTTTTATAGTTATATGCGTAAAGTCTTTAGGCTTTTGATGAAGATAGAAAAACTGCGCTCATATTTGCGCTAAATGTAATATACATTGTAGCGTAAATATGATATGTGGCGTTGTTTGATTGCTGCGGTTTTAATTATATAAATTAAATTAAATATATTTGATATTTTAAATGGCTCCGGAGTAGATGAGGTATAAAGATAAAAAAGCTCTGCACTCCATTACAATACGATTTATCGTTAAATTTACTTGTTACATTTGAATATATGTATATCTTCTAGTTGATTCTATGTGAATAACCAAGTAAACTGCAGATAAAGCAACTACGACGATGTAAAGGACTTTTTGAGACCATGGATTTTTCACACGTTTTATTAACATTTTTATACATTCATGTTACCAGGAAATATATGACTCTGTTCTTTGCAATATAAGGAGAACATATTTCAAGTTATTTCTGTAAGGCTTAAGTAACCTACAAGAGTCAACCAGAGTGTGGTTCAAAAATTATTACCAGTAAAATCTTCCTCAATTATGAAGATATTCTATAACATTTTGCTTTATACTTCAACTGAATTCAAAGCAATTTAGATATGAGAAAAATTTGCATCGAAATAATAATATCATGAAGCTCATTACGACCGCGTAGCGCTTTGCTACGAAATTGCTACGCGGATACTCTCGTAGCCGGAGCAGTCTTCCCGTTACGATTATATGTTTGGAAAAAATATTTATTTTATGAATATTGCCAGTTGTAAGACAGTTTTATGTTTATTTATTTATCAAACAACAGCTTTTCTTTTTATGTTATTCTTGTTCGCAATATTATTACAATAACCTTAAAATAAACACATTTATAAAAGCTTTGAAAGAAAAGTTTCTTAATGTACCGTTTTATAGAAAAAAAAAACTGCTCAAATTTATGTAACGTATAGATGTATACTAACATGCAGAGAAGTAAGGTCAAATTTGGAAAATTACAATATTTTGTCTAGTACCCGTTCTTATTTGCGTATTTTGTATAAATTATCGACAATCCATAACAAGGAAATCAATTAAAGTTATATTATGATTTCCGTTAGCATGACCTAAAGTAATACTTTTAAATATTACAAACAAAGAATTACTATGAGCTGAGTGCTCGTGCAAGTTTAAGCCGCAATGGAAATTTGCGATTTTCCCACAATAAATAGACTCAAATGTGGCCTTATTCTCTAAAACAATGTTTAAGTAACATTGTTTAAAGTTGCTTAGTTTTATATAACATACTAGCGACCCGCTCGCGGCGTCGCCGCGTGTACTGACTAATTGTTTCGTTATGTAGCAACCTTCGGGGGTGGATTTTTGAAAAATAAAGTAGCCTATCTTTGACCTTTGATTATCAACTATATTTATTCCAAAATTCATTACAATCGGTCAAGCGGTTTAGTTTTTTCATATAAACTTTCATCCCCTATTTCAACCCTTTAGCGGTTATTTTTTGAAAAAATAAGTAGCCTATGTTAGATCCATAGTTATTTACTACTTTCATTCTAAATTTCATCCAAATCGGACCGGTAGATTAGCCGTAAAAGCGTGACAGACAAACACACAGACTTTCGCATTTATAATATAAGGATGTACTATATAACATATATTCTATGGGATCCTTTATAATTTTTTGTTGAAAATGAAAACACATATCTCAGCATTCTCGCTAAAATCTGGAACACTCGAGTACTGCAATTGTTGATGTTTGCACACGTTGATACGCGATACACCATACAGAACAATTAACATTAGGCTTTATATGTTTTCACTGATTATAATAGCAGTCAGTATATCGTTGACAAGAATGTAAAAAATGCGAATGATTGTAATACAATGCCCAATTACAATAATTGGCTGACACAAAGAGAGCGGTGGAGCGCGACGGCGCGGGCGCGCGGTCGAGCGGCCAACAATGAAAATATGCTGATTCATTATGTACGTGGTTTATCATTTTAATTAATTTATCCAATATAATATAATTAAACTATGAACATAACGACGTCGGACTGCTCATATCGCTGTCTGTTGTTTCGATATTTGACGCGATTGTTTCATTTCCAAATTATGTAATTTGAAGAATAATTTTAGTTGAGTAGAGTATAATTTAAGGTACTGTAGCAAACGGAGACACCTTAGAAATACCCATTTTTATTTATATTTCACCAATTTAGATATTCTTGTCTTATTTATACTATAAATATATTTTTTATTATTTGAAGCCACGGTCGTGTAAATATAAATATATTCACTTAATTATTACGTCATGTATATACTCAACAACGTAATTATTAGAAACCACAAAACCGTTCTTGAATAACTGCTGAATTAGTATAATATTATACATTAAACATAGCATCTTTCTTATTCCTCATCAATTAACTTATAACAACTGTATTTAATATGTCAAGATCTAATATTACAAAGTATCTTCACACTGGTATCAGCACAAAAAATAGTGTTACATTTGAATGCAAGTTATGCTCCAATATATTTGCGCCGTTTGAAAGTTTCAATCATATTTATTACGTGTCTGTCGTGTTCACAGTCAGCGCGTACAAATCAGAGCGTGTAAATTCGACTGCTTCCCGAACACCGTAGTGCTCTGTCACGGTCTCTCCCGGCGTGCTCGTACTGGCGCGGCGCCAGAAACTCTACTCTATTTCGATGTCCTCATATCGAAATGCAGGTAATTGGATTGTTTCTTTATGTCCAAATTTAAGTCATTTCAGTATCATTTTAAAGTAAAATGAGTTTCCATTAAAAATGTGTTTATTTATTTATATGTTACTAAAATTATATAACAATAAAGGTATTATGTTACATATAACTAGAAAATCTGTAACAAATTTGATAGAACATGTCACGCTACAACAAGTTCCATCTACATCTAACGAATTTAGTGAATGCCAGCTCCCGTAGCTCGGCTCGAGTTCCGGACCGATTGCACTTCTAAAAGGCGCTACTTGTTAGTTAAATTGTTACGTAGATTTCAAACTGCGATACGAACATATTTGATCGCGAATGTTATCTGCAGACGCTGACAGCTCGACGTGTATTGTACTCGTCATGCAAAATTTCACTTTAAACTTCTCAGTTACTGTGAATAAGGGATTGTATGAAAATTGTGATAAAATAGGGACGAGCTCGAGTCGGTGCGGACGCGAGTGGAGTGCACTCACTACAGAGTATGATAGCTATTTATGCATATATGTTAAAATAAGTTTGAGTTTTCTCAACAATATTACAAATTCTCTTTCACGTACTTATTTATAATTTCTCACAGTAATTATGAAAATAAAGAAAACATCAACTTTAACTTAAAATTATTTAGAAAAAAAAGCAAGAACAAAGAATTATAACAAGAATATCAGCAAACTTTAATTAAAATAGTTACTATTTAATATGTAAAATAAATCTAAAGTACATTGATGAAAGATGTAACATTAAGTTTGCACAGTATACTTGCAAAGTACGTTCGTCGTTACAAAGTTTTACAAAGTTAAAACTAGACATTTTGACTACAGTTCTGTTAAATGCCGAATTCTAGACTAATATTATGCCTTAAAGCGATGTCGGCAACAATGTGTTGTAACACGCTCGTAGCAGCCCGCGACGCGCGGCGACCAGCAGCAGCTCATCCATTAGCAAACAGAACCAGTGTACAAAACGACAAGAAAAAGCCGCGTAACACTTTTCAACAAGATTGAAAAGAACCTCGGAGGTAACTGAATAAGTCGCAAATAAATTTACAGCGTATGAATGGAGTGAATGAACTCGCCGTTTCATTACCGACGACTCTCATCTCGAATAAAAAGATGCTCCTTTGTACTGATCATAGAAACGGCTCTTTGCTAACGCGTTTTCTATATAATTCATTTCCAGCTAGAAATTCTGTTTAACTAGAGAAAAGTTTATTAAAGCAAAAACAAATAGTAAAATTAAAAGAGCTATTTTATTTTACTTATGTATTTTAATACACTGGATTATGCATTTTTATTCCGAGATGTTTTTGAAATCAATTTTGTGGAAAGTTTTTTCTTGTCATACTTTGGCTATAACTAAGTCAGTACGTATGCACTTACTCAATTATGTCACACGTTAAGTATTTAAATTGACTCTAGATATACAAGTATACACATGCAAATGCTAACTTTTTTCATGTAAAAAAGTTAAGTATTAAAATGGCCTTTATTAGCCTTGCTCCATAAACTCTTATATTCCGGTTCACAAACAACGTATACAATATAGTAATGACACTCACTTATTCAACTTTTGTTATAAAAAAGCAAAAACGAGAGTGAGGGGCACGGCTAGTTTGCGAGTGAAGTGCGAGTGCTCTACTATGTCTGTCAGTCACCATCAGTCGCCGTCAGTCACCGTCGGTTACCATCAGTCGCCGTCAGACTGGCGCAGTCGTAGTACAGAGGAGGCAGCGGGGCGCAATGACACGACGCAATTTAGTTTAGTATTTCTTTTAATTCCCGGATCATTCAGCGGCGGCGTGACGAGTGACGGCGCAATGCTCTCCAATCTCGCCCGAGACGCCACAGACTAGATATGCTCAGACTGTTCTAAATTAGTAAATAAATAAACTTAAAAAATAATAATAATTTGTTTGCCATTCTAATCTATTACTTCGTATCTTCTCAATATCCACGATTTCATCTCATGCACCCAACATCTGTCCAGTACATTTCTATTAAGGTTTTTTATCTGTATCGGCTACTTTAGTAGTATTTGTTATGGTGGTTGTGATTTGTTTTTATATTTAATTTCTGCTCGATTATCTGTTCAAATATTTGAAGTTTTGTAAGGGATCAAGATCATATTTCTAATATGATTACACGAAAATTTTATAAGATTTACATTATTTATATACATTAGAATGTATATATGTTAATCTTATAAAATTTTCGTTCAAAGAATATCATTACAATTCGATTTATTATTTCTTTTAGTCCAAAGTACTTGTATCAAGCGTTACCAATACTGATATTTACCTCTTTTAGCATTAATCATCACAAAAAATTAAAGTGACCCAGGTATGTTAATTGACGTAAAATTTTTCTAAAACGTCATTGCTTTTGTTTCAAGCGCATTTAGTTTGTAGGCAATTTTTTGACTTTTTTTTATTAAATTCGTAAGAATGGCCTGACGATTTATTTATATTTCACGTGGAGACAACTTATAAAGTATATGTCTAATTGTAAATACGATTGTCGTGAGTACCTTTACATTTATAACAATTTTAAATTCTTTTCTCATAGGATAGCTAAAGTAGTTGACGGCAAGGTAGCCCTTGCGGTCAACTTCTTTAGCGAATGTTGAAAAGTTGCGAACGGAATATAAGCACTAGGTTCTCTCTTTTGTTTCTTAATATGACATATGAAAGAATTTTAATTTATTATATAAAAACGTTATAATATTTTTTGCATCTGTCAATAAGATAGTCTGTGCTGAGCGCGTTACATCATCGCGCTGCAGGTTTCATTTTCTTTTCATCAAGGTATCTTCACGCTCGGCGGACGACGTCTCCGCTGGCCTCCCCGGCCGCCCCCCGCCGCCCCACAGCGCCCCCGCCCGCCCTCTCGCACTCCGCAGAGATCCCTCTCAATTTAAAACTGTTTTAATTTTTTCGCTGTCTCCATTTAAAGAAAGCGCTCGCCGAGTCATCAGGTCTTCGGACATTTGCATAACGCAAAGAATGGTAGTCCTGAGCCCCCCTTACCGCCTCGCCGCCTCGCCCGCGACGACAACGACGATAATGGAGATGAAATTGTTTTAAATGTCTAAAGCACCTACTGTTTCGATTTTGATAAATTAGATTCATGTCATGCTTTTAATTTCGGGACATTTGAATAGATGGAAATTATAAAGGGATGATGAACGAACGCAAAATGTTTTGCTCGAGGAACTCACGCAGCTAAAATGTGTTTTGTAATTTATTATGTTTAAGAAATTATTTTCCCTAATAGGTCACGGTTTTCATTTTAAATGCCATGTTGTTTGTTAGGAAACTTTTGTAAGTGAAAAAAATATTTTTGGATGTTTTTTTACAAAAGCCATTTAGGGCCAAAAGAGGCTTAAAAATATATGTGAAATAATCCATTTCATCAATATGTCTGCTCCGCATCTCCTTATCTCCGTATCTGGAAAAATATTTTTACAAGTACATGTAATATATTCGGTTATTTATTTGTTATCTAATTTTAAAACGTTCGTAACATTTCGAAGTTTGTCTTTTTCATTAAACAAAAGCTTTGGCAACGCTTAATAAGTACTTTACTGCTATAAAATAAGAAATAAAATAAACAAGTCTTCAACATCTCTTAATTACTAATGGAAAAAAATCCCTAAGACTTAAGAATAGCAAAGATGCGACTGTTTCAAAAGCATAAGAAACCGAACAGTTTATTTAAGAACTCTACTAACGTCCCCTACGACAGAATAGTGCCGCTTAGTTGATATTTCATATCAGTCAAACACTAAGTTGCATATTGCATGTTTAGCGTTTGAACACATATGCTTATATCATTTTTATAAAGTCAGTCGTGGTATCGGTGAAGTCAGCCGTGGCGCATAGGTACAAAGTCGTGTTTACACTCGACTGGTTGTGGGTTCGATTCTCAATTAAGGATTTGAAATATTTAATACTTAATCTCCTCCACTCTAGTGTGGAGGCAAAGTGCGGCGTTGAGTTCCAAAATTTGGTGTCATATAGGAAACGGAATCTCTTAACATTAGGTTCAATCTGTTTACCCGGTACGGGATACATCGAGCCCAAAAAAGTTCTTTTTGGTATTGCATTATAGCCGCAGACTATATGTACACCCAAGATAGCCAGCGGTCAGTCTATACAACAATTGACTTTTTAATATTTATTGGTCCGTTTTATGTCTTTTAAGGGCCAGTCGTGGCGCAGTGGCATGAACGTGTGACTGTGAACGGTTGTGGGTTCGATTCCCACTCGAGGAGTGGAAATATTTAATATTTCCATTTCCTTCGCTCTGGTATCCGAGGCAAAGCGCGGCGTTAAGTTCCGCCACTTAATACGCAATGCCTCCAAATTCAGTGGAAAGTGGGGAACGGAGTGTCTTAACACTAGGTTCCCTCTGCCTACCCTGCTGTGTGCGGGATACAAAGTGAAGTTAAGAAAAAAATGTTTTTTTAATATTACCACAAAAAGTCTAAGAAACCGTGGTTTTTAGTTTTTTGATCCTACAAGCAATATGACTTTATACCTGTTATAATATTGTAGTTGTCATTATAATAAATAAGCGCTGATATACCATATTCTAATGGTAATTGTATTTATATTAAAACGTAATTTGATCACTTTGTAAACATTACTAAAAGCAGCTAAAAGCAAGACAGACAATCACTAGATAATTATATAATACGATCCGCAGCCGACAAGCATTGTTCTCTCCCGCTGTACTCACTCTGTGTGTGCGTTACTAGGGGCTGTCATTATCTTCAAGAAAACTTAAGACAATATTGGATATCCGCTAAATAGAATATTAAATGACTTTTCTCAATTTAAAACAACTTTCACTGGGAGTGGAACTTCATTAAAAGTATATTAATTTCCTCTTGTCTCAGTTTATTCATGACTGTATTATGAGTTCCGTCTCGGTGACTGCAGATAACTCTTTGTTAAATAGTGAGATTGATGGAAACTTTTAACTAGTAACCATAAGTTACATGTATTTACACATTCTCTTTATACATACACTACATTTTTATATAGAAAACACTTTTGTTAGTACAAAATCGTGAGTACAGCGTCATATCTATTTTTAAAGTGTATCATCGCCCCATTAGGCACAACGTAATTTAATATTGACATTAAATACGTACTGAATTAAAAAGTGTAAGGTGATAAATTTTATTTACAAACGCAATACACATTTCTTATACTTCATTAATATTTGTTCCTTTTTTTATTTATTGATAAAAGGAAGCAAACGAGCAGAAAAAACTTCTGATGGTAAGTATGATAACCTTTGCAAATGGACTAGCTCAACATTAGAATAGCTTTGGATGCCTTACTGCATCGAGGGTGGATGAATTAGAAGGATTACATATATATTAATAATAATATTATTAATTTTTAAATTATGTAAAAACTTCATATAACAATAACAATAGTTACGACTAATAAAGAATACAAGCAAATTACCTAGACATTGTATGTAACGTACTCGTAGCTCCAGTGGATCCGATTACGTAGAGGCTCGTAGCAAGTGTCATAGCGCCGCGTAGCACTGTGCCGGGATCAGTCCGCGACCGGACGCGGCGAGCGGTGGACGCGCGACGGGATGTCTAGCCACAATACGCGCCTACCCGCGAACAGTTCACACTTTTGAAACTAACGTAAAAGAATATATTTAAAGTTTAATTTGAAATTAAATTATGTTTGTTTTGATAAAGTAAGTTTTGTTTGATCGGGACGGAACCTTTGTGCAAGTGTTGTGCTAGTAAAGGTGTTTGATATCGAAGTTTTTTAGAAGAAGGTAGGTAAGTTTAAATTTTATTAAACTATAAAAAAATATCTTTTATATAATATTTTTAAAAACGTAACATTTATTTTATCTTGTTACTTTCAACTTGTTGAAATACTAACGTTGAAAACTTGTTATTAAAATAAATGTATATTTATGAGTTTCGTGTAAATTAACCTTTTTCAGAATACATTCTGTTTTATAAATAATAAATTATAAATAGTTTATTATTAATAAGTATTAAGTTACTAAAATGTTCAAGTTATTTTTTGGCACATAAAAGTGCAGATGACTGTAAATTGAGCAGTACGAAGCGGTGAAGTGCGCTCGTTCATATTTTATGCAATTCAATTTTGCTTCCCTAAATGTGATTCGCAAGGATGTGAATATAGTGATAACTGGAACGTAATG
Source organism: Dryas iulia moderata (assembly GCA_019049465.1). Classification (NCBI taxonomy): domain Eukaryota; kingdom Metazoa; phylum Arthropoda; class Insecta; order Lepidoptera; family Nymphalidae; genus Dryas; species Dryas iulia. The sequence continues at coordinate 2,264,541 of CM032420.1, read as the reverse complement.
AAAAATATTTTATTTGGTAATATGGTTCTTATATTATCTATCATATATATCTTACAATTACTCATTAAAAAGTTATTCCTGATATTTTTTTAAAGTAATCTGCTCGACGTGAATTATGACTTAGGAAGCTAAATATCCTAACAATAAATTATATTTATGTATCAATGAAAGTATTGTATTATACTTGTGTTTAACGTTAAATTTACTTAGTCGTTTCTTTTTTCGCAACGTTAGTTGTTATTTCATTTTCTTTTATTTAAAAATCATACTGAAAGGATAAAATCATAGCTAACATAAATAAATAAAGTAAAGTTAACGCCAATTAATGTACCTGAAGATCTGTCTTGCCCTGTCTAAGAGCAGGAGCTTTCATTTTACTAGAAATAATGAATTTACACGAAAGTATCAATTATTTACTTAGACTATTTGAGGAATTCAGTTTCCCCTTCCAATTTAACCATTGACAAAAAGTTAGGAGCGTAAGAATCATTATTTCTTCCTGTCTAGTTTTCTTTTATAAACACAAGATGCATCTATACAATATTCATTCATACTAAAAAAATTGTAAATTACTTTTAACTACAGAATAACAATATCTTTCAACAAAATTTACAGTTTTAAAAAGATAATAATTATATTTTTCATATCGGATAGGTAATTCATAATATTCAAAATTAAATAAAAAATGTGTCTGCATAAAAAAATACTGAAATTGACTTTATAAATTTGAACGTAACTGCCCTTGTACTAGCGTCTTTTTGACACCACTTAAGATTCTATCAAACTAGACTAAAGAGTGCGCGGCCACAAAATATTATCATATCTTTGTTAATAATTTTCCTTTCCTAGACTTCTTACAAAAAATCAAAAATTATTCTTTTCTAATAAAAAAGGAAAAAAACATTAACCATTTTTATATATTATTCACACACTTTTCTAAATGTCTTTTCCAAAGTATATCTTAATAAAGATTAGTAAAGTAGAGTATATTGAAACAGGAAGTCGCATTACTTCGCATAGTATATTGAAACTGAAACTTTTGTCCAACAACTGCGAACTACAAGCTCGGGCCGACATTAGCAATTGCAAGTAGAATTAAATTACCCCGACGCGGACTTGTAATGAAATAAAACTTATTATCCAGTGCACGTCACTTCTCATCACGATCTTCTGAGGAACTTAGTTTAAAAGAAAAAATAACAACTCTCTAGGAACAATGGTCTTCAGTTTCTTCAAGAAATATACAACTGTACTGTATTAGGTAACTTTTTTCTCGATGTAATTATACTGCAAGTGAAGTTAAAAATATACTCAATGTAACTAATAGTATACAGTATATTATGTCTGTATATATTTTGGCAATAGGAAATTAAAAAAATTAAATATTTCTCAAAATATTTTTAAGCTTCTCGCTGTATCCCGTTTACAGTACGATAGACAGAGGGAAGCTAATAGTAAAACACTCCCCACATTCCGCCGAATTCAGGAGGCATTGCGTGATAAGTAGCGGAACTTAATGTCTCGCTTTTGACTCAACACCTTCGCTCTGGTGTTGAAAATGCAAATATTTATTATTTTTACTCCTCGAGTAGGAATCGAACCCACTACCCAGTGGCTTTACAATCATACTTTGTCCTCTGCGCCACTACTGGCCCCAGATTAATTTAAGTTCAAATGATTTAAAAAAAAGATTGTTTTTTATCTATCAGTATGATTTTCAAATAAAATGTTATGGTGATGAAAGTGAAAATAAAAATATCAAACAAATAATAAATTAATAGTTTCACGATTTACAAAAACATATACACACATTGTATACTATTGCTATTTACATACTTAGATACATTGACCCTGAACTTAATCTTTATGAAAGATTATAGTTTTATATGAAGTAAGTTTTTATTTTAAAGAAGTAAGTTTTTATTTTGAAGTATCTCAAAAAAGTAGATAATAATAATCTCAATTAATATCGTAATATTTTTTATATTCTAAAATTTCTAACAATTGGTTTACTATTTTACTAGGTACGATTTACTAATTACTATTATCTAAATAACTGCTTACTCCAATGTACTTATTGCCAACTTATTACAATTAGTTGCGATCCATTATTCGAATATAAGACATTTTTTAAATACGAAGAACTGTTAAAAGACTATATTGGTTATTTCACTTTCAATTTTCTTAAATGGCACTTCAACAAATGACAATAAGAACAGCTATCAGTTGCGAGAAAGGAAAAGCTAGTAAATAAGCCGCCGCCGCGTCAGATGTTACTTTGGTATAATTGACGAAGAAAATTGGTTGGAATTCAGAAATTCGGGGAATTGCTACACTTATTCAGGCGCGGCATGTACTACGGATGCTCGGAACTCGACCAGTCGTCAACTATTTACAATATAAAATATTTCAATCGAGTTCTGGATTTTAAATATTCCTGCAAAACTTTTGGATATCAATCTTTGCCTGAACTCGACTGTTTGCTTCTTTTGGAGTTAAAGTGAATACCTATATAAATATTTGAGATAATATATATTTTTTCGGGCTACGACCAAGCGTTACATAATGAAAAGAAAGATCGGAGAAATTCAATTACTTTGTCATGTATAGAGGAATGATTAAAGTTAAACAAGTTCATCTAAAAATATCATTAAAATTTTCAATTACTACTTTATAAATTATATATTAATAAATTTATAAATTGAATGTAAAATTAATTTATACAATAAAGAAATTAATTTATTCATTTACCTATTTACATTCTATTTAAAAAGAATGAGTTCGTTGCTTTGCTTCACGCAAATTATTCTTTCATTCAGAATATTATTTGAATATTAAATAGCATTTCTTACAGAACCATCAAGATGCTGTAATATTCTAAGTATACAATTATATTTAGTCTTCGAATATTTAATGATTTAAGAACTAATAGATTTTTGTATCGCTTGCTATTGTTAACATGCACATTTATTTAAATTCAAATTGAAACAACATAAATATATACTTATATTCTAAAAATACTTTAATTATAACTAGCTCTGATAATGTCGTGACGTGTTTAGTAGAATGTTTATAATTTCACATAACATAGTTGTGCATATTTATATTCGTACGTATAAACCCTCCCTGAGAGCCATATTCAGGGAAACACTTAAAACTCATAAACGTGTACTTAATAGTTTGTATTGCCGTAACATTCTACTTGTAAGTGGCTCTTCCGTACATTTCATTATCCTCCGGTCGCTTGTCAGATATCGCGTTACGGACCTACTGTAGTATTTTGAATGTAATGTCATTTGTCAGCCGTGTCTGATGACTAACGGGAACTTGTAATGTGATAAAAAAATAATAAAAAATAATATAGCGTTAATAAGAAATAATAATATTAACAATAATCTTTCTATTAACAACGACTGACTTTGATCAAGATGGTTGTGGGTGCGATTCCCACTCAGTGAAATGATCATAAATTTATTAATTTATTTGGTGTCTTAGATAAAGCGCAGCGTAATTTTGCCCCTTGATATATTTATAAGTACAATTTTAATTATATTTTAAACACTAAATAATTTTGAAAAGTTTTAACGTTAACGTTTTCCAAAAGTATTTTTCAGTTTCCTAAGTGTGTGGAATAACACTTTAAAAATGTTAAGAAATTATCAGTTATCGAAACATTCCATAGAAGAACTCATTTCCTTAATTTGTCATATCAAATGATAATACTTATAATTAATCCACCGAGTGTTAATCGAACCCACTGCCAACCGCGTTTATAGTCAGATGCTAGTCAGTCAGCCTAACATCAAGACACTACTATGTACTTTCTGTCCTTAATTCAGATTTTGCGTATTGAGAGTCGAAAGCCAAAGCCATGCCTTATCTAAAGTACCAATTTATAATCATTTCACCGAGTGGAAATCAAACCCACAACTGTCCCACTGCGCTACAACGACCTGTATTACTAATGAAATATAAATTAATGTGTACATTTTATTGATCAAGTTTTTAGTTTTTATACCTGCAAAATTTCGCCTCACGTAAAATGTACAAATAACCGGAGATGATTGAAGTGTAAATCTAAATAAAATTCACACATTGGCAAAGTGTAATTTCATATATTAAATAAAATTGTTACAAAATAAACGTTGTGTTTTTAAACCTTTCATACATTTTGATATAAAACTTTATCTTTATCGAGGTAAAATAGTGTCATTTCAAAATTAGTGTATTTTATTTCCAATTTGTTAATACAGCCTTAAGTGTACTTCAGAGTTATGGACATTATATAATATATTATAGAATGGCGTAAAATCTATAAGACTTGCAATAAATATAATATGTCTGTAATAAATCTAAAATGATATATTATGACTATAAAATTACTCAACAGTAGAGTGACGTCAACTTTTTACTACCACTACTAAATTATGGCTCGCTTTGACTTAGTATTTAGCACTATTTGAAGCAAGTTTATTGAGAGTTCAATAAATCCCCTTCTCCAGCGGAACACGGGCAAGTACTCACGCGATTTATTACTCCTTACACTACTGAAAGCTACTTAGGAGAAATGACATATTGAGCACTTATACATACAGTATATCGTTGTCTGAAATATATTCTTGCTGTATGGTAAAATACGCTTAGACTAAATAAAAACCAAAATGTAAAATTAAAACAAATCATTTTATATTTCATTATATATTTTCACCTACAGGTAGGTAAAGTATAAACTACATCCAAATCGAATTAGTGGTTTTGGATATAAATGGCAAAACTCACGGCTGTCGAGGCCGCTGTTCACCTAAGCTAGGCCTCCCTGGTCGCGGGTCTCACCTAGCTCGAATGATCACCCGGGCGGTCGTAAGCTCATCCTCCCTTTCCGAACACCCCCTAACCCCTTACTCACTCACGGGGAAAATTCGTTTTACAAGGCCTCATAAACCTTACCCCGTGACCCAGCCATAGTTGTGGGTTGAAAAGATCGCAACGATCAGAGGGCAAGGCCCTGACCGTTTCCTCTCTCCAATACGGTGAGAGAGAAGACCTGGTGTGTGTGGCAAAGCTGGTTTAAGACACAAACATATCAATAACCTCTCACTTTAAATGTAAATACCCTCTTGGTACCTGCGGGTAAAAAAAGCAATAGTAAACCATAACGTAAATTACATTTAAATAAAATATGTTAATAATAAATTGTTGTCGCCGTTAGACATTAGTTGTACGAGTATATCTCGGGTTCCCATTTCTCTCAGAGACTTTGGGAGAGTTACTTGAATTTGTTAAGCAGAAACCATGTAGATATTTAAATTATTTAATTATAAAAATGTTCACTGTCGCTTCAATTAATACAACAAAATCACACGACATGCATAACATAAATAACGAATAACAAATATACTTTAATATATTTAATAAAAATAAAATAAAAAAGCAAATGTAGCTCAAATTCAAAACAGATTTTCCCTCGAGTACGCCGTTACTGTTAGCAACATGTAGTAGCGCAGACAAAAAGCCTAGTCCCAGCAATTACTGTGATTACTCTGGTGCGAGGTCCATACAGCCCGGTGCATGCACTGCAGTAGATAGGCAGGTAGTTCGAGAGGCTCAATAGATCGCGCTCTTTAGTGGCGCGCCTCGAGTGCTACTCGCTGTACTTGCTAGTCTACTCACTCGGAGTAATAAGCTTCGTAGCGATATCGTAGAGGTATCGCGCTGGCTTATGTCGATGCTTATCGAGATTTTATATTGGATAAAAAATATATACTTAAGTGGGAAAACTTGTCGATTGAAAGAATTGCTTATGAATTGCAGTTATATTTTTATAAATACTGGATGTTCAATAATTGACTATTTTCAATTATTTCCACCATTTAATACTAAAGTCCTTGAGATCGCAGTATTTTAATATTTTTAGCAATTTTTTTTATACTTTAGTCATTCATGTGAGTTATATGTTTGCTATAAAGTATTTCTTAATATGTGATTATAAAGTTATTTGTTTATTATAAAATCATATAATTTTGGATTGTATGCATTCTGTCAATTATTAAAAATACTGGGGCACTCTATAATAATTTCTTATATTACTTTTAATAATTGTCAATATTAAATAATTGTCAATATTTTTCAAATAAATAAATAGTACTGTTGATTCAGAAGTAATTTATTTTTTCTTGTTTAGCCTCACTCTGTATCCCGCAAACAGCAGGGAATCTGATGTTAAGACACTCTGCTTCCCACTTTTCGCCGAATTATGGAGACATTATGTATTAAGTGGCGGAACTTAACGCAGTGCCATGCCTCGACACCAGAGCGAAGAAATGGAAATATTAAATATTTCCATTTCTCGACTGGGAATCGAATTCACAACCAGTCGCTTTATAGTCGCACTTTGAGCCTCTGCACCACAACTCGACTCGCTGCGCCACTACTGCTAATTAGATAATAAAATAATTATATACTTAAAAACTAAAACAAGTTTCAAAATTAAAGATTTTTCATGACCTTATAAATGACACAAAAAAAAAATTTCTATTACATGATATCAGACTGTATAAAGATATATAATAATATAAGCTAAAGAAAATCTTATAATAGACTTTAGCTAAACCCTTCGCAGCGCAATGGAAGGCGACACGTGTGTCACGAGATATTATTTTCGTAAAACACTTACGTCTGCTTGCGTTACTTGTTTGTGTTGTAAAGTGATATAGACTTAACATGGGATAGTGAGTGTCGTTATAAAATTACTATTTAACTTTTAAGTGTCTTGAATATGTATACTTTATTTAAGATATTTTATTTTCCAATTTCTACGCCTGTGTCCCTTGAAGTATTAGACTTGAAGTATTAGGGTTGAATAGCGAAACATATTGTTGTGGCCGAATGACTTTTCATTATAAATTGCCATTACTATCAGTCTTAAGAATTTTAAAGTCTAAAAAAGATACACAGACATTTTTTCTTAAAATAGTCATCAGCACAATAAAGTGAAGCATAGCTCATATAAGGACAGTGGCGTAATGAAATAGCGTCTGACTACAAAACATTAAGAAAGTGTATAAAAATTTGAATACAGCGGGATTCGAAGGAGGGACGGTCGCACAGGAGGCGCGATCCTGGGAACCGTCCAGGCGCTCTGACCGCTAAGCCACACGTTCTACTACCAGCTGCGTCGAAATTCTTATACACTTTATTATAACTTGTTGTTGTTGTTGTGGGTTTCGATTCCCTACTCGGAGGAAGAATTATATTTAAATTATTTTCATTTCTCTGCGTTGGTAAGACAAAGTGTGTTATTAAATTTCATCACTTAACACATAATTAATCGATTTTGGGCAGAAAGTGGAGAATGGATTGTCTTGGCACTTATCTTTGATTCCTCTTTTTTATGCGAAAAAGCACTAAGCTGCCAAAAAGCAGTACGATTAAATTACTCTCGCTGACGATAACTTTGTGTGACTTTAATAGAACATCATTCAGTGTAGTTTGAGCATTCACGGAGATTGCCACGAGTTACAGTGTTTTAGATTAGTTTTCAATTCTCCTAAGTTTTAGGTTAATAAATGTTACGTTGAAATATACTTGCAAAGTACTCAGTGAAATTAACATCCGCCCGAGACTAATATAACATTGTAATAGAACGTAGTTCATGTGGCCTTATTTTATTTGTAGGTTTTAATAAATTATATTCGCTAGTTCTATTTGTTTATAATCAGATTGTCCAGTAGATATAACATATAAACCAGTCATGTTTATCTGAAATAGACTGGAATAAATATTAGTTATTGTTATTAGGTATCTTTTGAATTTGTTATCTTTTTATGTTTAATATTAAGTACTCAATTTTATTACATCTTTTTACTTATTATATTTTTTTAAGAATCGTTTCACTTTGAGTAGTCTTGTCATAAAAATGATTCTTTTATTTAAAACAATTCTATAACATTTTGTCCATAAACAGTTCAGCGAACCGCTACCAAGAATAACTTACACAATAATTTGTTTACCGATAACTTAACAAAAAGCAAACATTTCCCGGGTTCAAGAACTACAATCAAGCAAACTGCTGTAGCGAGCACATCCCGCGTAATGGATCGTTAGTAAACTAATTACTACTCGTGTGTAGTGTTCACAATACATACGTACACTACATATATGTACCATTTACTCAAGAATGTTGTATATCGTATGTTTTGGTACTCGGCCGAGAGGCCTAATGCATTCAATATTGTTTTAACGTAATTGCCGGAGCTTCCTCCTTCGCGGTGATGCCTGTGTGCTGCTGTATGCTGTGTAGGCGGAAGCTTTTAAATTTAGTGTCAATTGTGTGCATATCATATCATGTGAGGAATACACTTACATGGAATGTTATTCCTCAATAAACTATAATTATTTCTTTCCTTCCTCTATAAACTATTATAATTATTTTTTATTTAGTATATTTCATTCACATTTATATCCATAGTCATATTATAAATTTTAAAGTCTGTCTGTCTTTTACGCTTTTGCGGCTAATCTACCAGGCAGATTTAGAGGCCATGCGTTCATGGTTGGTTCGTTCATGGGCTTGGTTCAACACATGATTAAGCGATCAGAGCGCTTGAACGGTTTCCAGGAAACGCGGGTTCGAATCCAGCTACTTTCTAAATGTTATACGTTTTCTAAATGTCTCTTTCAATTTTCTAAGTATGTGAATAACACTTTAAAAATATAAAGTATGAATTTTATTATTTACCGTTTGTGTTGTAACATTGTATATTTGTTGCGGATTCATTTATGAATAATTTTGTGTTCCTGTTATAAGATTTGTATATTTTTCTGTTATTTATATATGTAAAATAATGGTGTTCAATTTTAAATAACATTTAAAAGCGAGTTGACTTTTCACTCACTACATACTACCTGATATAATATGTGCAAGCGTACAAAGCGGAACATGTATGTTGTATGTATGTATGTACATACATAGGTAAATACGCCGATGGAATACAAATGTATTGTTAAATTTATTTAGTAAACATCAAATACTATATAATACTAGGTGCTATTTTACATTATTATTTCAAACAAGTGTCAATATTTTTTCAAAAAAAACCTTATACACTTTACCAATTCCGCAACGCGAGTCGACTTCGCGTCTCTTTGGATATTCAAGATCCTAGCTTCAGAGTGTCAGGAGTGCTTAGACGATATATTAATCTAAAGCGGATGTTTAAAATTTTGTACGTTTTCTAAAAATATAAACCATATACATATTTGTCCACAGATGCAGCACCTGTAGGAGCTCCGTGAGCAGCTGCCGCCGACCGCCGCCGACATGATATTTACACTTCTACTGACACTTGGCTGCTTTCTTACAAGTCAGTGTAAATACTTTGAAAGAAAGCTGTTTTAACCGGATTAATCGCATATATTTTTGGTATATACTTAAGACCATTTACTGTTTTAAGTGTTCTAAACGTCGCGTTTCCTAAAACATGTTTTAGCATACCAAAAAAAAATGCGATTAGTCCAGTAAAATAACTTTCACTTTAGAATGTAAAGAAATCGCGAAACAAAAGAAAAGACTGTTTAAAAAATATTAAGCAGGCAAATGAAACGAATTTAAAAATTTAACATTTTTTCTTATAATGTGATTTTAATAATAATAATACCTATACTAATATCCAAGTAATATGTGATTGTAAATAATGCACACATAAATTCATCGTGTTCCCGATATTTACAGCACTTAGATTGTGTCAACGTGTTTTACGTGGCATACGTGTTGACGCAAACATGCATATTGTTAAATAAAAAGATTCAATATATTATTTTTAAGTATCTACCTGCGGAAGTTATAACAACTAAAATAGTGTATGAAGATATAAAATACATATAAAGATATAAAATATATATACTAAATACATAAAATATTCCATCCAATCGAGTGTAAATTTATGAATGACTCTACAGCGTGTGATATTGCTACTGAGCGCGCCGCACCGCCTTCAGCGTCGCCGCGCCTCGGTAGAGAACATATTCATTTCATTGCTTACCCTTTTGTTACAAACTAAGTTATTAGCAAATAACGACTCCATCCGGTGCTTTTAGTTTCATAATTAAATCGCTCGAAACATGCTCTGATTAAATCAATTGTGCGGAACGATATCGACGCGGGAGACGCGCCGCCCGCCCTGCCTGCCCGCCCGCCGCCGGCCGCGTGTGCGCTTAATTAAACAATTTTATACGAGCCGGGGGAGCAAATGTCGCACTTAATTACTTCTACGAAATTCAATAACTTTCGCTGGAGACTACTACGGTACGAAATTATTATATTTGAGGCGCCCTGCGTTCATGCCGCCACCTGGACTACATACATACATATGTATATAGTTTTATATTGTATATAATACATGCACGTATCTAAACTCAAACGGATAGAATTCACTGTTAATTATATTAGCAAGAAGAAAGTTGAACAAACAAACTTTTGGAATTACACATTAGAGGACAATCGCGACGGCTCAAGTTGCAAACTTCGTATTTTTTTTGGGTCAAACACTTTGAAACTCCACTTTTGCCGCGAGACTCTTAAGTGGCTTAAAGTTAGTCGTTGTTTGTGAAAAGAATTTTCCCAACAGTATTATGAGGTGTCGGCGTCGCCGCGCGCCCGCGGGAGAGCTCGCCTTGTTTCTACTAAACTGTGACTTGTTGCAAAGTGCTTTCTGAACTCGCTAATAGAAGAATTACGATATTGAATAACTTGGCTTATTGTGTTCTTTTATTACAAAGATGTTCTCACAAGGTATTATTTGAGGAATTAGTCTTGCTAATATTGTTTTTCTTTCGCTATGGATAAAATGAAGAAAATAAACCAGTTATGCGAGTATTTCCTTTATCTATAAAAATATCTTAGTTTATATGCATATGTACTATGATAGCATATATAACTAAATATGATATGCTCTATAAAGATAACTTATTGAAGCCGTCGTGGCGCAGCGGGACCACGTCTAACTGCAAACATATGGTTGTGGGTTCGATTTCCATTTAAAGAATGATAATACTTAAATTTTCATTAATATAATTTACAAACATATTTAGAACGAGCCACCGACGCGGGGGAAGATTCGTGGTCCACTGAGACGTGCGCCGCGTTATAAAGTAATATGAAAATTGATATGTGTTATAGATTTGATTTAGAATATATTCTTCCTAGATGTTTCTTATTTTAAATAATAATTATGTAATAATTTAACAAAAATAATTATTTTATTACTTCCACCCTTTTTTTACTCATTTTGGTTTAAGATATGGCTTTGCTGAAGGTACCTGCTTTGTTTTTGCCTTTATTCAAAACTCGACCAGCCCGGGCTTCTCACAGGTGTAAATTTGATTCTTAACATACTACAGAATATCTTTATATATATTTTCACAGCTTTTTTGTCTTAAGTAATAGTTATTTTCCTCGCTATAGAGCTACGATAAACGCATGCGATCGCTAGTCATAAAGTGCTATAGGATGAAGTCCAACCTGGTTATTATTGTGGATCTCCAAGAAATAGACATGTACAATCGCGGACATTTTATAGATCTTTTTAAGTCAAAGTCATAGTCAAAGTCAAATCATTTTATTCAAAATAAGAAGTTACAAGCTTCATTTTTTGAACGTCAAAAGGTGCACAATACTATAAATATATATTTTGATTTATTTTCTAATATTCAGAAAGCCTTTGCAAAGTAAGCGGAAAAAATATGCTTATTTGTTCATTAGTCACATCTAAAATTATCTCGTATTATACGTTTCTCTTCTATATTATGCATGTATTATAATATACATTTATATAAGAAAGGTGTATGTGTCCTTGAATCACTCTAACGTATTAAAGAAACTGGATCAAAATGTATTTCGTAGATTTAAATATCTAAGCACACACATCGACAGACTAGCGGCCCGCTCGCGGCCTTGCCGTGAACTACGGAACTGTTTCGTTATATTGCAACCCTCGAGGGTGGATTTTTGAAAAGTAAAGTAGCCTATGTTTAATCTTAGATTATCAACTATTTATATTCCAAAATTCATTACAATCGTTCTAGCGGTTTTTTATTTCATATAAACTTTCATCCCATATTTCAACCCTTTAAAGGATGATTTTTGAAAAAAAAAAGTACCCTGTGTTTGACCCTGGAATATTTACTACTTTCATTATAAATTTCATCTAAATTGGACCGGTAGATTAGCCGTGACAGCATGACAAACAAACAGACAGACTTTCGCATTTATAATATAAGTATGGATAGACCGCGCATTAACTTTATTTTATACTATGTCATGAAGTAAGATAGTGTCTAACTGTAAATAACATTGGTTGTGGGTTCAATTACCATTCAGGATTTTATTTAAATTATTTTAATTTTTTCGATCTGGTACCTCTAACAAAGCGTAATATTCAATTCTGCTACTCAACACTTAATTTCTCGGATCTAAAATAAATAGATAAGATATAGAACAAAGTGTCTTGGTGCAAGGTCCTCTCGCTATACGGCAAAAATTGATCTGAAAATAAAAACAAATTTATAATAGTAAGTAACGTAAGCCAGTCCGCACAGCTAAAACAGTAAATATATATTTACTGTATTCATATCTAATACAGAAACGCGATCAGAGAGCCCGCCGCGCCTGGCCCCGTCGTTCACGCTGGAGCCGCCGGCCGTGGTGCGCTACGCGGCGTCGGGCGGCGCGCGCGTGCCGTGCGCGGCGCGAGGCACGCCGCCGCCGCGCGTCGCCTGGCTCGGGGAGGACGGCGCGCCGCTTACGGACGCGCCGGGGATCAGGTATGTGTACTTTCTTTTTTTTAGCTTCACTTAATCCCGCACACATTCGGGTAGGCAGAAGGAACCTAGTCTTAAGACACTCCGTTCCCTATTTTCCGCCGAATTCGTAAACATTACGTGTTAAGTGGCTACGTGTTAAGTGATGAACTTTACGCCATGCTTTGCCTCGACACTAGAGCGAAGGAAATGGAAATATTAAATATTTTCACTCCGCGAATGGGAATCGAATCCACAACTAGTCGCTTTACAGTCACACTTTGTGCCTCTGCGCCACGACTAACTCCTATATATGTACTAATACCTAAATTAGAAAAGACTTCTGAATCGGTGTCGCAAGCCGAGGTTCAAATCTCAACTGGTGTGCCCTTGCCACACCGTCGCGTTCCCGTCATTTGATGGCTTCACTCACAAGCGAGATCCAAAACCCGGTGACGCTGTTGAGACCACTCTGGCCTACACATCCGAAAAAAAAACTTCTTATCTTTTACATAATTTAAAAATGAAAATGAAACTTTCTAAAAGGTAATATAAAAGCCCAAAATCACATTACCTAGAAATATAGAGAGCGAGCAAAGTGCTAAAGGCGGCCTAAATTAACGACACTTACGGAACTTCGGCGATAAAGAACGCTTAAATAATGAATGTTAGTTTCTGACTGTCCTCGTTTAAAAATCTGTAACGTCTCAAGATGTGAAATTCTTATAATTTGTCTGCAAAGAACAAACAACGCTAATGAGAGTGATTTTTTGCGAAGACAGAAGGAATAATGTGCGGAATCATCGGCGACGGCAATTAGAATTTGTCTCTTATAATTACTGGCAAGACAAAGCACCGCCATTATCGCCGACTCAATTCATATTCGCTCTAACGACTTTGCATTTTTAGTGAAGATAAAAACGCGGTCAGAAAGAACATTAGTTCGATAACTGGAAAAATATTTCATTATCAGATGAGATAGCCTTTTCATTTTTAAGTAAACATTTCGAGTGGTTTAAGATTGTGAACTTTAAGAAATAGAGTATTTAAACAGTTCAAGTGAAAAAGATTTTGAAGTTTAGGCTTTTTTGTAACAAACTTATGTTAGATCATTCATCACTAATCCTTTTAATAATTAAAAGATGGTTTTATTTCTAAAGTGCAAGATACTCCTAAATATAGCATCTATTAAAACTTACTAAATTCTAATTACTATCGTTATCATAAAATTACGAAGAAGCAAATAAAATGTAGAGCAAACTAGTCTACTATAAATTTATAGTTGTTATCACTGAAATTAAACCTGACACTGTAATGACAATATTGAGAGACTACAAAAGAATCTGTCAACTCAACAGTACATTTTTGATAGCTATTTGTTGTTTCTTCCTGTGCCCACGACTTCATTTATTACATCGGACAACAAATAAACAGACAGATGTTTTTTTCGGCCCACCCACTATATACCTTCTAGGATGCCCCCGCTATTTTATACGGGCGACAGAGAACTTCTTGAATTTTTGATTTTAGACTGAGCAATTAGAGTATAAATTAAAAGTTTTATAATGTATTATGAAGCTAATAAAAGATAACCGTGAAAACAACTGTACTGCTTATTTACAATATTATTTACTATTATATGTACAATTTTTATTTTCAACAATTTTTATCATTTCCTGGGTAGTTATTTGTATAAGTAAGATGAGTGCATGTACCAGACGTATCTACGGCAACGGCACGCTGGAGGTGTTCCCGTCGTCGTACCGCGACGCGACCGCGACGGTGCGGTGCCGCGCCGCCAACGCGCACGGCGCGCTGCTCTCCAGAGACGTACTGCTGCACCCAGGTACCTATTGTTTGCGACTTACTTACGTTAGCTACAGTCAGAAGATCAAAAAAGAAATAAAACCTATTTTAACTAATTTAATTTATTAAAATAATTTCATTTAAACTCATTTTTTAAAGTAAAAGTATGACCTACTCGATATAAGCTCTAACAAATAATTATTTATAAAATATAAAAAATATAATAAGTAATTTACAAATTGCAATTACGCATTTCTCACGCCGATGATGTCAATCCTGAACACTTGTTCACATTAAAGGTTAGCGTTCTTCCGGAAATTCACACGCGCACACATATCACATGTTGTTGACGTACATACAGAAGTAGCGATAAGTTTCTCATTACAGAGGTACGAAATAAATGTAAATTTAAAATATACTTTTTTTGTAAGTGGCTGACACAAAGTGGGAAGTCCTGATGTCGGGTGCGTCGGTGGCGTCGGGCGGCGTGGCGGCGCTGGCGTGCCGGACGGCGCCCGACGCGCACGCGCCGCCGCTCGCCTCGCCCGCGCTCTTCTACCGCGGAGAGAGAGTCTTGCACGTGGATGCGCCCAATCCAGGTAATACGGAGTATACTATATACTGGCACAAGATAACCAAGGCAATATCCGAAAAAATAGTAGCTAGGTTGCCGAAACTTTGTGATGCCGTGATTAGCAGTAAAGTTGGGCATGTAGACGGGTCTAAAATTTAAAACCTATTATTTATGATACTCAAAATATCGTTCATAAATATTTTAATTGATTAAAAATGACTTTCATTAAATACATTTTTTATAAAATGCATTTTCCTAGGTAGAAAAATAGTTTTGAGCGGTGGTAATGTATTTTAGCGGCTCAATTAATTTCTTAATAATATAAATATCTCTTAATAAACTGAGTTAAAACAAACGTTAAAGTCTTTCAAAGCGGTTATTACAAAATTAAGTTTACTTACTCAAATAGACTTAAATAAAGCGTATTTGAACAACGCTAGCGCTATATTGTTAGCAGATTCTATTTACCATTAAAATGATAGTAACTCTTAGTCACACTGAGGTAATTAATGAATCGGCCGGAAATAAGTCACCCGTTTTTTTTAATAAGCGCAGTGAATTACGACACCACATAAATTGCCGCGCTAGTGCGACGATAAATCTACACGCCACGAGTTATGTCCCCGACTGCTGACCCTACGTCTTGCTCTGACTTAGGCCTTAATTAATACACACACCTGATCTGTACACGCCGGCCGATGTCAGCGAAATACCTGAACTTGTGATAGTTGTAATTTATTTAATTGTAAATAACGATACAAGCATGTGTAAACCGAGATACTTTATGTGACAATAACTTTCAAACTTTGAATATTGTCTAGTGCAGTCTTTCACTTTGTTATATTAAAATAATAAGGCTTAAAAAAGATCAATAAAGAATAAATATTTGTCAATTACCTAATAATCCTTGGTTTCCACAAAGTCTACTGGTGTACTGGTTATACTATCCCGCAAAATAATTTTCAAATGATCGTAGCTCAAAGATAAGAACTTAAAACTTTCTCAATTTCTTTAACGAATATCGGCAAAAGCTACGAAAATTGTAATTTAAGACGCTCATAAAACTTTCATGAATGTGTAAAATTAATTTACGGCTGAAGGATGTAACAAGGGTTTTGCACTAAAGCAGAATTTTACAGCTCCGAATATATGAGAAGAAGAGATCCTAATTAACGCTCGCCCGATAGCGAGGCTTCCCGACAGCATATTTATAGCGCGGGCGAAGTAATATTAATTAAAGCAATTTCTCATCGGAGACTCGAGACGTGATGAATGGCCGGATAACACTTGTTATAATCCCGTTCAAGGCGCTGATTCCGGCGTTCTCTCCGACCGACCGTAATAGAGACGTGGAACCATTGTGTAATCTTATCTATGAGTGCTATTATTACGTCAATCCTATCTATAATTATATTTTATGTATATTTTAAATCTTGGCTGTGTGACAACTTTTGATGTACCGCGGGATGCTAAGGAGCGTAGTGTTTTAATGTAATCAGTCTATATAGTCTGATATACAGAATGATAATTACATAATTATGTTTATCATGTATGTGGCGTCGTAAATATCAAAGTCTGTGACGTTTTTTATAAATCAAACGCCTAGCGAGTAACACTAAAAACATAAAGTTATATAATGATTTTTAATGTGCTTAAAGAGCCATCCTCTCTAACTTCCACATTTATAAATTCAAAACGAAATATTAAGTATACAACGGGTATACTGAATTATTTTGTTGTTCTGATGGGATTTTTATATATTTTTATGTATTTAAGATATTTGGAAAATTATATTTTCAGTAGTTTCAGTGGCCAGTCGTAGCCCAGTGGCACAAGAGTGTGACTGTAAACGACTGGTTGTGGGTTCGATTCCCATTTGAGGAGTGGAAATTATATTTCCATTTTCTTCGCTCTGGTGTCGAGGTCAAGCGCGGCGTTAAGTTCCGCCACTTAACACGTTAACACGCAAGCCTCCGAATTCGGCGGAAAGTGGGGAACGGAGTGTCTTAACACTAGGTTCCCTCTGCCTACCCTGCTGTGTGCGGGATATAGCGTGAAGCTATTTATTTATTTATTTATATTTTCAGAGAATAAAAGGGCCAGTGGTGGCGCAGTGACCAGAAGTGTGCCTGTAAAGCCTACTTGTTCTTGTGGGTTCGGTTGCACTTGTTGTTGTGGGTTCGGTTACCGCTCGAGGAGTCGAAATAACTAATATTTTCATTTTCTTCGCTCTGGTGTTGAAGCAAACCGTGGCTCTTTATATTCACTAGGACTACGGCATCTGAAACCGCTATTTGTTACTTTATAAGTTCAATTAATAAGTAGTCTTGTAGATGTAAATAATGAATGCCTGGTAGACATCGCTGTTTTAGCGATAAGGTCACCTCATGTACAAACTAATTACTTTTTGTATGTTGTATGTGTGTGTGTTTTTTTTATGTATATAGATGTACAATATAGAATATATGATTATTATATTTTTACTAGACGCGCGTTACCTGCTGGCGGGCAGCGCGCTACTCATCCGCGACGTGTCCCCCGCCGACTCCGACGCGTACAGTTGTCTCGCGAGACACTCCCTCACAGCTTTGACCAAACGGTCTCGACCTGCTCACCTTACAGTTCTACGTAAGTTGCAAATTTACTTTTTGGTAAATAAATTGTTTGTAAAAAACTTAAGTTTACAATTAACAAGACACTTAAAATTAGGGTGATTTTTATTTTTTTTTATTATGTTATCTTTGTGGCCCAGTGGCACAAGCGTGTGACTGTAAACGACTGGTTGTGGGTTCGATTCCCACTCGAAGAGTGGAAATATTTAATATTTCCATTTTCTTCGCTCTGGTGCCGAGGTAAAGCGTGGCGTTAAGTTCCGCCACTTAACGCGCAAAGCCTCCGAATTCGGCGGAAAGTGGGGAACGGAGTGTCTTACAAGCTAAAAAAAAATGTTATCTTTACGCTGTATCCCGCACACAGCAAGGTAGCAGAGAGAACCCAGTGTTAAGACACTTTGTTCCCTATTTTCCATTGAATTCTAGAGACTTTGCGTATTAAGTGACGGAACTAAACACCCCGCTATGTCTCGACACCAGAGCGAAGAAAATAGAAATGTTAAATATTTCCCCTCAAAAGTGGGAAAAAACCCACAACCAGACACGTTTACAATCACACCTTGAGCCCCTGCACCACGACTGGTTTCAAAAAATATTTTTTATTTACATAAAAATGTAGATATATGTTTTTTTATGACTCTAGTAAATCATTGCAGCTGTACTAAATGCTGCAAAATATTAAATATAAGAGAGGTTTCAGCGAGCTCTTCAAATTCGGCGCCGCGGCTAGTGGCCACCGAGAGCGAAGTGAGCGTCCCCGCCGGCACCAGCTTCTGCATGCCGTGCGTCGCGTCCGAGTACCCTCCGCCGCAGTACACGTACGCAATCACACTTCACATTATTATTAAGTCCATTTGTACCTCGACTGTAATTATTTTATGTGCTGCCTTTTTATAAAATAAGAGTGAATTGAAAAAATATCAGTGCCAGGCAGTTTTTAACAGAAAATGATGATTTTTTAAAATATTATGCATATGATGGTAGTTTTCGATTTAAATATTTGTTTTATTATGACAATTATATTTTAGAATATACACTAGCGGAAATAATTAAAGGATGATAAAAATTTTCCAAATTTTTTGAAGAGGTCGATAATAGTGTTTTTATTTTACACAATTTTTCACTGTTAACAAAAAAAAACATGAAAAAATCTGAAAATTCATTTCGTTTTTTATTTTGTTAAAGATGATCATTCAAAGTCGAAATCATGATCTTATATTTTTCTTCAAAAATTTGATCCATTAGAACAAAAAATGGCTCAATCGATTAAATCAAAACTTTGTAGGATTTTTGTAGGTGTATTGAACTATAAAATGAACACTCAACCGGCTTTCTCGATACATCCAACGATTATCATAAAAGCCACCATAAGTCCTTTTTTTAATGATTTTTAAAATTCATGTAATGAAGTAAATATATATTTTTTTCAAAAATCCATAGCTGAATATGGAAAATTGATAGAAGAATCAAAATACTCCTTACGTTTCTTGTGCGATCAGCGGTTACTGAGATATTTATGGTTAAAGACAAAAAGATCCTTTTCCATTTAGAGTTCGAACTCAGTGAGAAGTAGAAGTATCAAACTTTTAAAAATAGCAAGTTGAAGCTGGATAAACAAATTATCCGGTCCATATAATGGTTAAGTTGAAAAAAAAATCCAACCTTTTAGACCAAAAAGAAACTGGAAAAGAAATCGATTTTTTTCTTTCGATATTTGTTAGAATTGAGCGAGACACGTTGCTTGCAAATTTTATCATCTTAAGATGTCATAACTAGAAACTTTAGGATTTGAAATAATTGTTTTTTTTATTTCAATGCGACTATTTTTGAGGAAAATATAGCCACTTAAAAAACGTTAAAAATATATATTTTTTTAAGACCATTTAACTTTTTCCGCTATTGTATATTAAATCAATGTATAATTATAATTCAATATGAAGCTGGTACCGAGAGAGAAACGGTCGCCTTCAACCCGTGGAGCCGTCCGCGTCGGTGTGGCTGTGGGCGGGCGGCGCGGCGCTGTGCGTGTCGCGCGCGGCGCGGGACCTCAGCGGCGCGTGGCTCTGCAAGGCCTACAACGTGTTCGGGGACGCGACCGCGCAGATGCGGGTCGACGTGCAGGACTCCTTTAGCGTCACTGTGGATCCGCCTGTTGTGGTATGGGAAAAAAAATACGTCTTATTTTATTTATTTTTTTGATATTTTTTTATAGTCCATCTCTATTTATGTAACAAAATATTTTAGTTAGAATATATAGTTATAGGGTAGCAAAGTCAAACAGATAGTAAATATTATTAAAAAAATAGCCTCTTTATAAACTGTAACTGTAACAATACCAATTTCATATTTTACCGTCTGCGTAATTTTTATACAATAATGGCAAAAAATCTGAAAATCTGTAAAATCTCTGTGACGTCTGTAGAGAACCACGCGAATAAAGTCATGAGTTACAGCTTATATTGTTTCACTTTAGTAAATGAATCAGTGCGCCCTTTATTTGCAGTGTGATGTGGTATTTCTAATTTCCGAAATGTATGTTATATGATGTATGATAAACGCTAAAACAAATTGGTATGCCATGTAGATAGCGGAAGCGGGTAGTACAGTGCGGCTGAACTGCACCGCCAGCGACCCGAGCGCGTCGCTGCGCTGGGCGCACGACGGCGCGGCGCTGGCGGGCGCGGGGGCGGGCGGGGGCGGCGCCGGCCTGCTCGTGCTGCGCGGGGTGTCGCGCGCGCACGCCGGACTCTACCAGTGCCTGGCGCGCCGCGGCACGCGCACCGAACAGGCCTCGGCCGAAATACGACTAGGAGGTTAGTCTTCTATCTTGCTAATATTTAAACAATTACTATCAAGTTTGCTTTATTTTAATTAACTTTGATCATCAATAGTAAATTTCGTTCCCCAAACCCCCTTTTGAATAGCGCTAGAGTATTATGATTACTCAAGACATTATGGCTTGAAAGTCAATAAGCTTTGGCTTGGCTTTGGCTTATATCAATATGCAAATGTGCCCGTATTCTGCGCCGAGGATCACGGCATATATAAATATTGAGATACATATAATATTTAGAAAATTATCAAATATTGTATCATTGTTATCCTGTCGGTCGGTCCGTCTGTCTGTGTATATCTGCAAAGCTTTTGCGACAATAAAACAAAACCACTGGCCCAAATGTAAGTAGTCCTAAAGGGCAGAAATATGGGAATAACAATTTATATGAAAAATATAACCTGCTCAACTTATCGATAAAATGGATTATCAAAAATACAACACAACTATAATTAAGTCGTTCAAGAAAGCGACGCCGCGAGAGGGTCGGCAGTTACCATATACAAATAATACCATATACCTACGATAATGATAATCATTGGAAAAGCTGGAGCTAGCATTGCTATAGTGTTTCACTTAAATCAATCATATCAGCTTCAGTGAAGACATCATTTATCAGTAATTTATAAGCTCACTGAATCCACGACAATCTTATGTGCCACAAGTTATATCAATGACCTACGCCGTAAACGTATCACTTACGTAATACAAGACAGTATGAGACAAACCAACATTTATATAGCGGTTCACTTTACCAAGCGCGTCAGCCTCAGTGGTGCCGAGCAGTATTGGGATGCGTCACCGACAACGGTTATCAATAAGCTATAAACTTACCCACGATAGTCGTTCATTAACAAATTATACCAATGATGACGTCGTACGAGCATCCCTCACGGAATGCAAGGCAACATTAGACATGATACAACAAACCAACATTGCTATAGCGTTTCACTTTAGCGTAATACGACAGCCTCAATGCTGCCAAAGAACATTAGATCATGTCACCGACTTCAGTTATTCGAACTCTGATAGTCGTGAAACATTGTAAGCAGCGTTCTGTACATTTAATTGTATTCTTTTAAATTTTACCCTTTGTATATTATCTTACTATAAAACTTTTAACCTTTCAACACATATTATATACTTTCTTTTCTTTTTTCTTTTAGCTTCACGCTGTATCCGGCACACGGCAGGGTAGGCAGAGGGAACCTAGTATTAAGATACTCCGTTCCCCACTTTCCGCCGAATTCTTTTACGTATAAATATTGTAAATTTCATAAATCTCAGACAAATAACCTTCCTAACGTCTAATGCCTTTAATATTATTATTTTCCTTATAATATTTATTTTTTTATTTAATTAATTGTCATTTTATATTCATTTTATGCAAATTTTCTATTAATAATTCAATAAAACTTACCAAGTAAATATTCATAATTTACAGATATTCGTATCACCATCTTAAATTTCACAAAACTATAATCTTTCGATTCATTTTAAATAATAATTTTAATAATTAAATGTGCGGTTTCCTGTATTAGATTTATATTATTTGTAATTTCACTTTTTTTGTAAAAATATTGACTATATATATTATGAATTGCTTAAACTATTAAATAAAATATTTTATATTCTTACATCTACATATATGTATAGCATGGACTGTTACAGTATGGTGGCATTCGTTCGCTTAGGGTTAATAATAGTTGAAGCTCCTTCTGCGTGGACCTCATGACTTTATATACTATACTACTTCCACATACTACTTAAGCAGAGAATTATAGCAATACCAAAAACGTGGTAAATTTCTTGATTTTAAGACTTAAATCAGATATTCCGGCGGATACACTATTTTCTCCGTTTTCATTAGAATTCGAGATAGTGTATTACATCTGTAATAGTATCTAATCTAAATCGTAGAAACGGCTACAATGATATTGATGAAACATACTATGTAGGGGGTTTCGGTCGCGAAAAATCGACATAGCTAGGTTTCATTTTTTAGAAAATGTCTCCTTCTCCATAGTTTTGGACAGTAAAAAACTGCTAAAATATCATTAATATTCGAATGTCAATTTGGCCATTAGTGACAACGTTGTAGTAGGTCAGGTACAAAATCAGCAATTGCGAAAGCAGAAGTCCTTGGTTCGAATAGACATATGATATTTTTTTTTATTTCAATTATATATTTTTTATTTATTTTATTATTCACGATTTATCAAAAAGAAATGTCGAGCGGAGGTCGGTCTCCTGATGTTCTTTATTAAAATTGAAATTTATTCTTTATATACAGGATTTTTTTAGATTAACTCATTCACTGTACGTATACATAAATGTTATCTAACTTACGTAATGCTATCTATTGACCTCCTAATACGGTCGATGTCATCATCTAAAAGCGCCCATAAAGCCGACTAAGGATCACTCGGAGCGATCGCATTATCCCGATCGCATAATCATGATTAACTCGCCGCAGCGTCCCGAAACTAATTAAGCGCGTGCGTCAATCTCCCGACCCCAATTAATAAGTAGATCCGACCGGCCTCATCCGTCTCGCCGTCATCCGACGGTCTACACTACATACACTACGACCGATGGGTACTCGGACTAGATACTTGTGGTAATGTGAGCCTAAGCTGCTGTTCTATATCTGTTTAAAGATGTTAAAATGTAACAATAAAGAAAATATTTTTTACTTTAGAAATAAACAATAATACTTGTAAAAAGAAATTCAATTTATTGAAAACGCTCGTTTCTACTTGTTTTCAAAAGTAAAAATCCTTTATCTAACTGTGTACGTAGTGAGATGTAGCGGTGTCCGGTTGTCCATTAGTTAGTTGAATGTAAGTAATGTCGCAGCTCAGTGGCGTCGGCCGCCGAGCGCCGGCACCTAACAAATAGCGCGCCGCGATGCTCGCCCGCTGCAGATTTATAGCTCTCCCCGGCCCTCCTGCTCCCACTCCTCTCCCCTCCAGCCGCACTCGATTCTTTAGCCACAGTGTGCAGACCTTATTCCCAGATCTCACAATGTTAACTGATCCTACTGACTGACAAATAGCTTTTAGTTTTATAAAGTTGGCTCTTCAACTATTTGCGCTACTCGTGGAGCTCTCACCGATCGACAAATACTCCACTAATGTCTTAGTTGCTAACAATAATATTACACTCTGGTGATATAAAGATGATAGAAATTATGACGTTGTTAAATTTGTAGTATCTTGCACATATTTTCTTGATTTTTAATTAGAAAGGACAACAAAATATTAAACGTTTTACCTACAAACTGTGAGTGACTCACTCACGGTTCCACCTGCTGACTATAACTTTTTCGTTTTGTTGATCGTTCGCTTTCCCATTTAAGTCACAAATTTTGTTTAATTTTATACTTCTAATTCTTATATCTTTTTTTTATAGACTGATAGAAATAAAACAACTCTAAATGTTAAGGGAATTTTACCAAAACTTAAACTATTTATATTTACTATTTAAATCGAATAATTTACGAGGTAAGCATTCACAGACAAACAGACGCACAGAAAAGAATAGGCAGCTTTTATTTTGTTTTTAATATAATGTAAATGCCTCTTATTATAGTTTTAGTCATATATCTCCCACGTACAAAAGTGAAGTGATGTGAAGTGAATGTAAGTGACATTAGAACTTTTATTATATGTATACACAATATTATTTTTACTTTCAACTTCACTTGACTCTTATCTTAGAGCTGAATTGATAGTGTTAACTGTATACTATACTTACTTTATATTATATTTTTAATTACGATTACTATAGGCTTCATATTTACAATTTATATTATTTTACTTTACATTTTCATATTTTTGTACTCTATTCTCGTAGTTTACTCAAACGTGAGCTGCTAATATTTTTTAAGCAAGAAAATCGGAGAAGATTTTCTTAAACATTACACCAAAATAAAAGAAGGCAAAATTAAGCTATAGCTAAATCACTATAGTGGATAGAAAAGAAAATAAATCTTAAAAAATAAGAACTGAAGTCGGGGGACAAGATCGCATCTCTCACCACGCATCTCTCACCACGTAGCGGCGCAGCGTAATCTCGCATCTCCTGCAAGCGCGTCACCCGACCTAAGTATTTCCAGCGCTTTTTGTCCGAAGCGCGGCGGACTCGGAGTAATGGCGTGTCAGCGTGATAAATGAAGCGCCCCTTGATTCACTGTTACACTGACTTGCGATGCAACGAGCACAACTACACTGAATGCTTAACTCAAGTTTCTTAGCTGCAGTGAATGTATCTTTTAAATTCTATCTTTTATATTTTTTATTTGAACTTACTTAAACCCGCAATAGTTACATAGTATGCTCTGTTATTACTTAATACTTTAATATAGTAAGTACTTCTTTATATTACCTTTCATTTTGTACATAGAAGAGATATCACATTCGTAGTGCTCACTTTCTTTGAACGGATTATTTTGTCATATGATAATTATATTAGATTTAAAGACACAATTGTCCTGCAACGTCTCTCGACGCGAGGCGCCAGGCGTTACACAGGGGGTGGCGCCCGCGCGGGGTGGCGGTGGAGGCGGACGTCAATCGCAATGAAGAGTTCACGCGGCACGGAATCAATCAGCGAAGAGCATTTATCGCGATGTATTGCTCGATTAAGCGCATATATCATATTAATGGAATCAAATTGACAAAAAGCTATTTGTCAAATGGATAACAGATCGACATCAATATTTTAGCTTTCGACCTTTCATCAAACGCTATCAACGAGTACTGAAAAAAAACAGATGCGAGATGTGACAAATAAAATATATCCATTTCGTATATTTCAGACACTTCAAAATATATTGGAGCGATGTCAAAGGGTTTCAGTATTTGTACATTACTTTATTTGATTAATTTCGGGAATCAAGGATGCATTAGACCATAAAACGGATCCTCTTTCGGACAAGCGGTATAGAGGAATGGTCGTATGGTGGCTGACGGCGGCAGCAGTGGCGTCGCGGCCGACCTCGGCGAGGCTCTTGACCGGAACTGCTCGAGATTGATTAATGTGCCAGCTCACGTAGAGACCTGCGGTACATACTGCCTCACAATAGTACATTTATATGTATGTAATTGAACAAAATGTTACATTATACCACTATATTATTATATTTTATAAAATACACTATATTTCAGAAAGTCTTCGAGGGGAAATACTTTGCTTCATCTACTTAATGTAATCTATTTATCCTCTTGCTAATACATGTACTCCAATGTAAAATGCTGTTTTATATGCAGAGCTTGTACTTATTTAACTGCAGTGACTAAGGAATAAGATATCATGATTGATGAACATTAAATGTCATGATTGCACTATGTAGCAAACAGTATTGAGATGAAAACAAAAATAATAAACATTAAATAAAATATTAAACCAAGATAATATAAAATATTAAAAAATGATTCTACATAGCATATATTGTTGTATAAATTTGTGATCGCTCCTTTACTCTGACAGTTAAATAATCACTAGTTGCACTGTTACGTTTCTGAAAGACGTGCTGTAACTTTTAAATGTGTAGGGCAAAAAATGTTTTAAAGTGAATGATAAATAAAAAAATGTTGCTTATTTTAAGCGTATGCTATTTTCATTTGTTTAAGTTAATGTGTAACGTAGCACACAATATTTAGTAATCTAAGATGCCAAAAAAATAAAAAGGAAGTATATAACCATAAGTAAACAGGTCCAAGTACCTACTATCGTTGTGGTTTGCTTGGGAAGATAGATAATTATTTTTTCCTAATTTACATAATAACGTACTGTGAGTTTCATTTCGCAAACAGATTCACCGCCTGAATTACAATACACGTTCATCGAGCAAGCGCTGCGCGCGGGCGGCAGTGTAGCGCTGCGGTGCATAGCGGCCGCCTCCCCCCCGCCAAGGATCTCCTGGCTGCTGGATGGACACCCGCTGGACCACTACCTCGCACATCACAGGTCTACAATTAACTGATTTATTTATAAATTAATACTCCGCCATGTGTACATTTCTTTTTCTTATCTTATGCTGCTTATTTTTGTTACAATTATTCTCTGATAGGTTCCTGAATTACTATTGCCTCCGAATTCTATAAATCGAAATCGATATCAAATGAAAATTACGTGCAGGTACTCAATAAGCGAGGAAGCATCGATTCAAGGAGAGGTGGTATCAATATTGAACGTGACTTCGGCGACGGCGGCGGACGGCGGTCGCTACACGTGTCGCGCCGCCAACCCTCTTGGAGCCGTGGAACACTCGGCTAGACTAAATATCTACGGTAAAATATAACATGAATTATATTATATATATCTCAGAGTATCTACCATATTATGAATTATGTAAAAATAAATGACAGTATCTTTCAGGTCCCCCTTCAATCCGCTCCATGAACACAGTTCGCGCGGTCGCAGGCGAGAACTTGACGCTCCACTGCCCCTACGCCGGATATCCGATCAGGTCTATAGAGGTGCATTTGATGGGATCATTCCTATAGCAAATACATGTCAGCACCCGATGCTTTGTTGTATAAATGAGACTCAAATGAAAGTGAATGTTAAACACGCAGTGACGAGTAGTTGTCCGCAGCTCGGTGTCGTGGTGGCGTCGCGGCGCGGCGGCGGCGCTGGGCGGTGCGGGGCGCGTGGCGGCGCGCGCGGGCGTGCTGCGCCTCGCGCCGGCGCTGCCGCACGACGCCGGCCACTACGCGTGCCGCGCGGCGCCACCCGCCGGCGCGCCCGCCACCAGGGACGTCGAGATACAAGTGCGAAGTACGATCACTGTTTACAGCATCTTATTCTCAGAATTATGTATTCTGCGCTTGACGACTAACAAAATTGGTCATATTTATAGATCCTCCGAAGATATCACCGTTTATGTTTTCTTCTGAACTAACTGAGGGTAGTTCTGTGCAAGTGCTGTGTGGGGTATCGTCGGGGGACAAACCTATGTACTTCTCTTGGTTCAAAGATGGCTCACCGCTTCCACCAAATTTACAGGTATAACGGAAGAAAGATTTTTTACGAAAAATACTTTAAACTTTTTTACTATATCTCTCATTTATAATATTTTCTAACAGATAGAAGAGAAAAGCTTGAATGAATTCTCACTTCTGATGTTTTCGGAACTGTCGGCTCGTCACAGCGGTGTTTACACTTGCAGAGTGTCTAACCACGCAGCAACAGTCAATTACACCGCGACGCTTAGTGTAAAAGGTACTTACTCGTCTACAAGTATTAATTAGTAATTAATGTTTTTTTTTTTTAGCTTTACGCTGTATCCCGCACACAGCAGGGTAGGCAAAGGGAACCTAGTGTTAAGACACTCCGTTCCCTACTTTCCGCCGAATTCGGAGGCTTGCGTGTTAAGTGGCGAAACTTAACGCCGCGCTTTACCTCGACACCAGAGCGAAGAAAATGGAAATATAATTTCCACTCCTCGAGTGGGAATCGAACCCACAACCAATCGTTTACAGTCACACGCTTGTGCCACTGGGCCACCACTGGCCCAAACGTTTCGATTAACGTTTTTTATGTAGGTAATACATTATTGTATGAAAACCTATTTTTGTCCTACAGTTGCACCGTCGTGGATCACAGAACCACTGGACTCGGCAGTGCTTTTAGGTGCACCGCTATTGTTAGAATGTACGGCTAAAGGATACCCGATGCCCACTGTTACTTGGTTTAGAAAAATTGGTAAGTGTTATCACTACTTTTTACTTACTTTTATTTATTTACATTATATACATACACATACGTTAAAATTCTTTTGTTTTCTATTGCGTATACAGGTGAAGGTATAAGTGGCATAGAGAATTCTGATCGTTGGGAGGTGGCAGGTTCAGACTGGAGCGCGGAAAATTCGCAATTAAGGCCAAACAGTGGTATGGCAATGACTGCAAATGATGTAAACAACGGACAAGCCGCCTCCGGCAGCAGCTCGCTGACGGCGCGTGCGGCGACGCGCTCGCACCAGGGACTGTACCGGTGCACCGCGGACAACGGCGTGGGCCCCCCGCTAGTGAAACATGTCAACGTTACCGTTCATGGTAAGTGAATACAATATCGTTACATAAATATAAGTCGTTGCTGTCTCGTTATTTACTTTAAATATTTCATCATTTGCAACTTGGGATCAAAGAACCCGCTCACTTTGGTCTGTCAAGTGAGTCAGCGCGGAACACGTCGAGTGTAAGAGGACGTAGCGTGGTTCTGACGTGCCTCGCCCTCGGAGACCCGCCTCTCACAGTACACTGGACACATCGAGGCAACAAGCTGGATCTTGATTCATACAGGTATTATATGTTTTTTTATACTGCAGTAAAATAAAAATCTAAGTAATTTTATAATACACACTATAAAGATGTACATATATTACTACATTGTAAAGATGGACTATATCAGAAGTTCGCACAAGTGAAGGCGTGCGCTCCTCCCTGCAGCTGCGCGCGGCGGAGCGACACGATGCGGGCGAGTACAGATGCCACGCGCGGAACCAGTACGGACGTAGCGACTTGCTCATGTTCTTGCAAGTCGAAGGTAGGTACATATACAGATACATGTCAAAATTTACACAAATAAAAGAGTCTTCACTGATAGATTTTGTCTCGTACAGAGCCCCCCGACGCGCCGCGCTCGCTGCAGCTGGGAGGCGCGGGGGCGCGCTGGGTGCGCGTGCGGTGGGCGGCGCGCGCCTCCTCGCGCACGCACTACGCCGCGCTCTGCACGCCGCTGCACGCGCTGCCGGCGCCCGACCACACCACGCACCACTATAACCTTACACTTGACGCGTCCGACAACGACAAGTACCACACAAAGATGTATATTTACGAAATATTATTATACAATTGAAAATTATATTACTGTAATTATACTGTCATATAGGATATACGGCTATATTTTAATGCAGGTCCGACAACGACGATCTCAACGTGCTCAGCGCAAAACTAGAAGGTCTACGACCGTCCGCTGCATATTCTCTAAGATTAGTGGCCACAAACCACGTCGGGCAATCTCCTCATTCTGATGCTTTACTTTTCACTACACTCGAAGAAGGTATTACTTAATACAAATTATTACATAAAATTAAGAAAATAATGAGGCCAGTCGTGACGCAGAGGCACAAAGCGTAAAGTGACTGGTTGTGGGTCGATTCCTACTGGAGGAGTGGAAATATTTAATATTTCTATTTTCTTTGCTCTTGTGTCGAGGCAAAGCGCTGCGTTAAGTAGCACCAATTAACACACAATGCCTCCTAATTCGGCGGAAAGTGAGGAACGGATTGTCTTAACTCTAGGTTCACTCTGCCTAACCCGTGTGTGTGTTCGACACAGCGTGAAGCTATAAAAAAAACAAAAAAAAAAAAAAAACGAATAAATTAATATAGTATGTAGTTTGAATTAAAATGAGTTAATTTAAACAGCTCCGTCAGGATCGCCTCAAAATCTTCGCGTGAGATCCATCAACACGGGCGACTTACACGTCTCATGGTCGGTAAGTAGAAAATAATCATAAACATTGGCATTGGTGATCGTAGTTAACTTGACAATTATCACCAAATTTACAAAGGCGCCTACGCAAGACAGCTGGAACGGCGAGCTCCTAGGCTACGCGGTCACGTGGCGCGAGGTGTCGCGCGCGGGCGACGCGGACGAGGGGGACGCGGGCGGGGCGGGCGGCGCCGGCGGGGCGGGGGGGGCGGCGGAGGCGGGCGGCGCGGAGGGCGGGCGGGACGAGGGCGCGCGCGCCGGCACGGCGGTGGCCCGCGGGTGGAGCAGCGCCGAGCTCGCGCTGAGCGGGCTGCGGCAGTTCGCGCGCTATGCCGTGTCCGTGCGCGCCTTCAACCGGGCCGGCCCAGGCCCGTCCTCCTCCACGGCCTACGCCACCACTGCGGATGGATGTAAGTTCTTGATCATTGATGCAATTAACTCAGCTATAGTCACGTTCCTTTTAATTTTTGCATATTTTATTCATTTTAGTACCAGAAGAGCCTCCTAACTCGGTGACTTGCGAAGCGCTGTCAGCGAGATCTCTACGCGTACGTTGGCTTCCCCCGGCACAGTCTCACTCACTAATGATTCGAGGATATGACTTGCACTACGCTCCACTGCATTTTTCACAAAGTTAGTACATAATATAAAATATATTGGCTTAACAGTATATATTACCTGGTAACAATCTAATATCACGCTTATTATTTTATTAATAACACGTGTTGTACATTAGCGTGGAGCGGCGCGGTGGGGTCGGAGGCGGCGCGCGCGGCGGCGGTGGGCGAGGCGGTGCTGCAGGGACTGCGCGCCGCCACCAACTACAGCGTGAGCGTGCGCGCGCGCTCCGACCGCGGCGCCGGCCCCGCCTCGCCTCCGACACACTGTCGCACCAGAGAAGACGGTATTTGTTCTCCATGTGGCATGTTCTCACATTAAATGTAGAATGAATAAAATATGTAATTACTTCAAGTATTATGTAGAAATACATAACGTATTTCTATGTACAGTTCCTAGCGCACCAGACACAATCCGAGCCCTGGCAGCGGGACCGGATGCAGTGCGGGTGTCCTGGATAACGCCGGCCGAACGAGGTGGCCGTCTCACTCACTACACTCTTTATACAAGGGAACTTGGCAAGTACGAATCAAAAATATAAAATTAATTAGACCTTATTTTTTATGTTAATTGGCAATCTAACTATTAATTTTTAACCTATCAATAAGAGTGGGCGGGGAGTGGTCGCAGCGCGTGGAAGCAATTGAAGACACAGAAGAATCTGAAGCTGAAGTGTGGCACGAAGTGCGCGGGCTGCGGGAGCGCGCCGTCTACGAGTTCTGGGTGCGCGCCGCGACGGCGGCCGGCGCCGGCCCGCCCAGCCGCGCCGTCAACGCGGCGCCCACGCAGCTCAGTCAGTGTTTTTATTACTTTTAAAATAAAATTTGAAAAAAATAGTAATAATGATAAAATGAAAGTCTTATTAAACCTGTTTAAACTAGTGTCGGCGCGTATTTCATCGCTCGGACGGATAATAACGGCGCCTATTGGCTCGCGAGTTAGATTGCGATGTACCGCGCTAGGCGTTCCTCCCATCACCCGCCGCTGGATGCCACTTCCTCACGCGCACACAATCACTGACACAGGAGATTTAATAATCCACAGTAAGTATTTATAGCATCATTTATTTATTGATAAGAAATAACAAAAACATAACTGTATGCTTCTCCCCGTGCACTACCCCGATGTCAGAGATGGAGCAGCAGACCGCCACCAACTACTCGTGCTCGGTGCGCAACGCGGCGGGCGGCGACGCGGCCGTGTTCGCGCTGCGGGCGGTGCGCGCGCCCGCCGCGCCCGCGCCGCGCCTCGCCCGCGCCGACGCGCGCGCACTGCACGTGGCCTGGGACCCGCCCTCCGACGGCGGCGCGCCCATACTCGGTGCGTACAGGTATATCCACCGACACTCGTACACGGCACGGACATACTGACGCAGACCCCGGCCCGTCCCCCGCAGGCTACACGGTGTGGTGGTGGCGCGGCTGGGAGGCGGAGGCGGCGGCGGGCGCGCGCTGGCGGCGCGTGGGCGGCGAGGCGCGCGGCGCGGCGCTGCGCGCGCTGGCGTGTGGCGCGCCCTACCGCGTGTCGGTGCGCGCGCACAACGCCGTCGGCGCGTCGCCACACTCGCGCGCTCTCGTGCTGCGGACCAGGGGGGATAGTCAGTCATTTATTCCCACATTATATTATAATTTATGTCGCATTTTGAAACATGTATGAACTAAAATTTTGCGCACGCGTAGAAGCGAAGGCGCCGGCAGGTAAGGAATGCATCTGGGCAAACAGCACGTGCCTGCGTCTCGCGCTGCTGGCGTGGGGTGGCCGCTGCGCCGTCGCGCGCTTCTCCGTCGCGCTGCGCCTCGCGAGCGGCGGAGCGTGGAGCGACGTGCCCACTGACGGGGAAACTGTCGAAGTAACATCTGATATATTGATTTTTGTTATTAGTCATAAGAATCAATCAGTACTATAACTATTAATCACAAGAATATAATTGTATATACATACTAGAGGCCCGTGCGCGGCTTCACTGCGTGAACTACATAACTGTTTCGTTGTATTGCTATACCTCGAATATTGCATTGGGTGAATTTTTAATAAATAATAAAAGCCTAATGACAGACAGATTTTCGCATTTATAATATAAGTATGGATGCATTGTTTTTCGTTTGTCTATATCAAATAAACGTTTACACGTAGGTGACGGACTTGGAACCCGGCACCTGGTATGAAATACGCGTTATGGCCCATTCTCCCGCTGGTGACACACCAGCACTGTATAAAGCTGCGACACACACCGTCAACGGAGGTATGCATTTATGCGTTATCGTAGATTTTGTAGCTGTTTCTAGTTATTACATGTGGACAATATTGACTCTCAGAGCGCCTCGGAGAGCCAATTGAGTTGCCGCTGGAGGCGCGAATGAGTGCAGCAGACGGCGGGGCGGGCGGCGCGGGGACGGGCGGGGGAGTCGCGGGGGCGGGCGGCGCGTGGTGGCGCGGCGGCGCGGGCGCGGCGCTGGCGCTGCTGGGCGCGGCGCTGACGGCGCTGCTGGCGGCCGCCGCGCTGCTGGCGTGCCGGCGCCGCGCGCGCCCGCGAGCCGCGCTGCCCCTCGAGCCGCACGCGCAGCCGCTCTACGTCGCGCAACCGACGCAGACTAACGGCAAGACGATCACACCTCCTGATGGTAACCATGCCCACTTATGTCTTTGCCCCATACTATAAAAAAAATCAATATAATTAAAAAATATTAAAGTTTTGAACGTGACAGAATTCGTGGCGTTTTTACCACAAAGCAATATGTTCTAACCTGCTCCTTCAAAACTTGTATACGCTTCTTAATATTTCTTTTTTTTTCTTTAATAGCTTCACGCTGTATCCCACACACAGCAGGGTAGGCAGAGGGAACCTAGTGTTAAGACACTCCGTTTCCCACTATCCGGCGAATTCGATGGCTTTGCGTGTTAAGTGGCGTAACTTAACGCCGCGCTTTACATCGACACCAGAGCGAAGAAAATGGAAATATAATTTCCACTCCTCGCGTGGGAATCGAACCCACAACCAGTCGTATATAGTCATTACGCTTGTGCCACTGCGCCACGACTGGCCATTATATTCCATTTATATTTCTTGATGTGACCATTACTGAACAGTCTTAGCCATTAATTTCTACTAGCCAAAAATTACAAATAAGGGCAATGTCTTGAATATAGAAAATACTACTTATTAGAATAATAATTATCAAGTGAAGTTATGATGAAAAAAAATGAAAGTTAAACAAATATATGTGTACATAGACCTGCACGAGATCAGTCCGTACGCGACGTTCAGCATGTCGTCGGGCGCGACGGGCGGCGGCGGGGGCGGGGGCGGCGCGGGCGAGGGCGGCGTGCGCTCGTGCGCGCTGCACCTGCGCTCGTTCGCGCGCGACCCGCTGGAGCTGGCCGCGCCGCCGCCGCGACCGCACCT
This sequence comes from Dryas iulia moderata, assembly GCA_019049465.1. Lineage (NCBI taxonomy): Eukaryota > Metazoa > Arthropoda > Insecta > Lepidoptera > Nymphalidae > Dryas > Dryas iulia. Next base: position 2,230,394 of record CM032420.1, on the reverse strand, counting down.
GCTCGCGCATCCTAACGGTATGACATACACTGATGGTACGCATAACTCACATTCACACTTACACTAAATATGTAAAAATTACAGTTACAGGTATATTTTAAATTTTACCTTTATATATAAGTTGGAATTTCATATGTCTTAATTATTATAATACGAAATGCAAGTAGATGCAAAGAAACACGTGTAGATTCGAAGCAGTTGCGTAGCAGCCACGTAGTCGCTACCAGAGAGGACGCGAGCGCAGGAAGGACTTACGACTGCAATTTCCGTAGCTCTTTGTTGTGGCTGATCTGTTGGCAGAAGTCGGGGAACGCGGGGAGGGCGGGGGGCCGCAGCTTTTCAGCTTTTATAAATGAAATAAATCAAGTAAATAAAATATTTAATTATAATTATATTCAATTTTCAAAAATTACATTTTAATATACCTATATTTTTTATAAAAGAACAATACTCTCATGTATTAAGTATGTTCCATAAACATAATATCATACACATAATATATATGTGTCGTATCTTAACGGAGCGTGATTTTATTTTATTTACTACACTTATTTCTACTTAATTCTTTAAGAGAGTTATTTTTGCTAAATAAATAGTATAAATATGACTAAGGTGATAAACAACATCTTCAGAACACAGATTTACGATAAAGACATAATTTGTTATTATTAAATAATAGTTTTTCAACAAGCAGAACTGTAAAACATTGCTACTTTAAAGTTCAACAAATTAACGTACTTTTTTTCTTTTAAAATAATATACGTACGTATAAAATAAGTACGAATATGAATGAAATCGTATTTCACATGTGCAATATAAGTTGTCGACGCGGCGGAAGCGAGTGTAGCAGAAGGATCAGCTCGTAACCGACGGCGAAATGCGCTGATACGAAAAATACTGAAAGGCAGAATCAAGCGAACGTAGTCGATACATTCAATCGAGTTAGAGACGGATATTGAAAAACGCCGTAAAATAATAGTAGTTCATTCCGTTGGCATTATCTCTGGTTCCATTGAGCGAGTTTGCAATTTCCGCCGAGTGCCCGCATTGTGCCATCTGCCCTCCCGCGACCCCGGACCGCCGCCTCGCCGCCTCGCCGCCTCCTCGCCTCCTCTACGGCCAAAGCGAAGTTCAATTCCTTACGTTTTATGAATTTCGATGGCTCAATTAATTTGCAAGTAACTCGTAAAAGTTTACTTCCTAACGTTCCTTAAATTTATATAATTTAAATAGAATCAACAACAGAGAAATTAATATTTAATTGGGCTTTATGTTTTAAAGCTTCAAACACTAAATAATTCGCGATAAATTATGACTTCTATTTCTTCACAAATATTTATCATACTTCCATACTAATATTATAAGTGCTAAAGTATGTCTGTCTGTGACTGATTTAGATGGAAATTAAAATAGTTGAAAACCTAAAGTCGAAGAAAGGTTTATAAATTTTATTCAACCCCTAAACATATAGTTGATGCAAAATTTATATGAAAAGTGCAGGCGAAGCCGCAAACGGTCGCTAATAAAAATACACTTCACTACGAAGTGTATTTTCGTAAGTGTCCGTAGTCACAGCTGTCTATACCGCGCTTAGTCCAGTAAAGGTGCTGAAATTGTGAGAACCAAAGATCTCAATATATAATTTAACAATAAAAACACGTGTAAAGTTATTTCAATAAAACCAACCAATGTACTAATTTTATATCATTTCTTTTAATTTATACCCTATACAAATTTCACAGGCACATGTTACTTGGACTAATCATTGCTCACAAGTTTTACTTTCTACTTCCAATATTGTATTCCGAAAACTAATACGTTCTAAGATATATTTACACTAATTTAAATAAATGTTTAACTTAAATTTTCTCATTAACAATTAGAACACCTTTGTGTTCTATTAAAAGAGATCACTAATATGCGAAGGTCCGGGACGGCGCGACGCGGTCGGACTGCAATTACAGAACGGAGCGTCGCCTAGTATTATATTGCACGCTATTTTGCTCATAACGCTTTTGCTTTCCGGTTAACGAGTTGTTTGTTGGACAGTTAAAGCCCAAATATCCTCTGAAAAGGGTTAAACTCTGTAAAACTTCAGAATATTGGGCTATTATACAACTTTAGCTTTAATTACAGAGAAATATAGCTTCATTAACACGAAGTAAATTTGCTTCTTAAATGTTACTATATAATTCATATATTGCTATTAATTGAAATCATTTTACTGGAAGCATTTTTTGCGGATAAGTGATAATTAAATAAATATATGGAATAACAATTGAATTGGCATAAAATACAATTTTTACCCGCGACGGAACGGCGACTGTATATGTGTTTGGGGTGAGAGGTTGTTTGTTTGTTTGTTTGTTTGTTTGTTTGTTTGTTTGTGCAAATTACTATGTCAATTATTTCCAAAACTATAAGTCCGATTTTGATACGGTTTTCTATGATAGGTTAAGGTTCAATTGGCGTATGTTCTTATGTATGTCTTATTGCCTTAACTCACCAGGGGGCGCTGCAGTAAGCATTTTACGTGAAAACGAATGTTTTCAATTATCTCAAAAAATAATAGTCTGATTTCAATAGATTTTCAGTGGTAGATTCAGGTTTAATTGGTGGATGTTCTTGGATATGTTTTATCGTGTCAAACCACCAGGGGGCGCTGCAGTAAGCATTTGTTTGTACTTTTTTTGTATTTATTTGTCTAAAACCGAAACTACTGCTCCGATTAAAAAGAGTTTTCATAAAAAGATTTATCTTTGCTTGGTGCATATTTTAAGATTTTTCTTTTTTTGTTACGGGGAAAACTCACCAGGGGGCGCTGCACTAAACAAATGTTTATGCAGAGCAAAAACTACTAGTCCAATTTAGATGAAACTTTCAAGGATGGGTTCAGGCTTAATTGGTGCGTCTTTCCATATATGTGTTATGGTGACCACTCATCAGGGGGCGCTGTAATAAGCATTTGTTTGAGTTTTTTTGTGTAAAACCAAAATTTTTCTTATATTTATTTGTCTAAAACCGAAATTACTTATCCGATTGGCTAGAGTTTTCAGAAATAGATTAAGCTTTACTTCGTACATATTTTAAAATTTTTGTTTTTACGTTACGGTGAAAATTCACCAGGGGGCGCTGCAGTAAACATTTGTTTATGTAGAGTAAAAACTACTAGTCCGATTTAGATGAAACTTTCAACGATAGGTTCAGGTTTAATTGGTGCATCTTTTCATATATGTGTTACGGTGACCACTTACCAGGGGGCGCTGCAGTAAGTACATTTGTTTGTGCAAAACTAAAACTACGAGTCCGATTTGAATGCAGTTTTCAATGATAGATTCAAGTTTACTTAGTGCATATTTTCATATATGTGTCATGTATGTTTACTTAGTGCATATTTTCAAGTATGTGTCAACTCTCTAGGGGGCGCTGCAGTAAGTAGCTGCTTCCATTTTTTGTGTATAACAAAAACGACTAGTACGATTGGAAAGAGTTTTCAGTATTAGATTCCGCTCTGTTTAGTACATGTTTTTAAATTTATATTACGGTGACAAGTCACCAGGGGGCGCTGCAGTAAAATATTGTTTGTGCAAAGCTAAAATGACGAATTCGATTTGGATGCAGTTTCAGTGATAAGCTCAAGTTTAATTAGTGCATGTTCTTGGATATGCTTTATCGTGTTAACTCACCAGGGGGCGCTGCAGTAAACATTTGTTTGTAATATTTAATGTAAAACCACAACTACTAGTCCGATTGGACAGAGTTTTCAGTATTAGATTTACCTTTACTTGGTGTATGTTTTTAGTTTTTTTTTACGTTAAGAACTCACCAGGGGGCGCTTCATTAAACATTTGATGGTGCAAAGTTAAAACTACGAGTCTGAATTTGATGCAGTTTTCAACGATAGGATCAGGCTCAATTAGCGCGTGTTCTCGTATATGTGTCGTGGTGACACCTCACCAGGGGGCGCTGTAGTAAGCATTTGCTTGTATTTTTGTGTGAAACCTATTTAGATGCGGTTTTCTGTGATAGGTTCAGGTTTAATTGTTGCGTGTTTTTATATGCCATATCACAAACTACCACGGGGCGCTCCAGTATAAATTAATTTGTTCCAAATCAAAACTACTAGTGGGTTTTGTGATTTTCACTGATTTGGTTAAACTTAAGTTTCCTAAAAATGTTGCGGTGACAATCAGCCAGGCGCTGCAATAGGCATTTGATAACTAGAAAGCATTGGGCTTATAATTTTTTTTGGATTTGCATGAAGATTAATATAAAGTATTTCGAAATTATGTAATAATATATAATGTGTATCTATTCACTTTAAAAAGTTTAAAATAAAAAACAAAATTAAAAATTTTGAAAAAACCCACGACGGTTTAATTTTAATTGAAAAAGGATAAAATAACTAGAAATCCCCCGCCTAAAAGAATATATGTAACGAGATGATGGGGACAACTTCGTCGGGGGCTGCCAGTTGCAACCTCTATTTTAAATATAGTAGCTAACAGTATAGATTTCGTTCTTAAAGTTTTTAAAAGGAATACCAGTTATCAAAACTGTAAATTCATATTAATATTTTAATTTTTTCCTAAACCTGTTTTAACAGCATGAAAACCTAGGAGAAGTTAGCAAACTTAAAGTAATGGCAGCTCCGACGAAGTCGTCCCCATCATCTCGTTACATATATTCTTTTAGGCGGGGGATTTCTAGTTATTTTATCCTTTTTTCAATTAAAATTAAACCGTCGTGGGTTTTTTCAAAATTTTTAATTTTGTTTTTTCGCTTCCAATCCGTGAGTCGCTTTAATCGAAATTAATAGATCGTGTAAAGTACGCGCCTACTCCGCTTGATTAATATTCATATTACTGCGGCGGTTATTTGTCTCTGTCAGCTGTTTGACGCTCAGTCGAATTGGGAGATATTAATGGGTGCGCTTCACAAGATATCAGTGTTTGTGAAAAATAATTGGATTGCACTATACAACGACTGGCCATTAATACGTAATGTATCACATGTGCAGACTACGGCAGTGCACGCGACAGCGACTCGGAGTCTAGCGGGTCTCCTTGCGCCGCCTGCGCCGCCGAACTCTACCGTCTCCCGGCCGCTAGACTATCAGGTATAAATTATAATATTAGATATCTATGAATCTAGGGCCAGTCGCTGCGCAGAGGCACAAAGTATGACTGTAAAACGACCGGTCGTGGGTTGCATTCCCACTCGAGGAGTGGAAATATTTGATATTTCCATTTTCGTCACTCTGGTGTCATCGCAAAGCGCGGTGTTAAGTTCCACCACTTAACACGCAAGGCCTCCAAAATTCAGCGGTGCGTGGTGAACGGAGGGTCTTAACACTACGTTCCATCTGCCTACCCTGCTGTGTGCGGGAGACAGCGTGAAACTAAAAAAAAATGTGTAAGAAAACGTCATAACTATTAATGTGAACTATATTATACATTTGAATCCTCCACGCAGACACACTACCGGCGGGGAGCGTGGGCGCGGCGGAGTCGAGCACGGAGGACGGCTCGTACGGCGCGGCGCCGCGCCCGCGCGCCCGTCGGCGCGACCACGCGCGCCAACATCAACCTACTGTCAGGTATCATTTGTGTCATTCTATTTGTTGTTCTTATTATATAAGTCTATAAGGTTAATAAATGGTATAGATTTTGTATAAACTTTTATATATTATATAATACTAAAAATATTGAGACAAGTACGTCACGAGGTGGCAAGATTATTATGTATATACATGCATCGGATGTAAGATTTACATCGAGTCTTGTAATATTACTCTCATGTAAAAATGCTATAGTAACAGAATATAAATTGTTTTCTTTTCTGTTTCCCGAAGCCATCGTTTCTAAGATCGGATCGAGTGATAGTGAGTTCGGTTCACTAGTTTTAGATACAACAGTAGAGTCCCGCAGTCCCGCCCCCGGCATGGCTTCGACGCTTTTCATCGACACCTAAACGAGATCTTATTGATACGATTTTCCTTGACGTCCCTAATTTTATCTTTCTGCAACGAAAATCGGAAATCAAAAACGATCTCTAACAAACAAATTAAACGCCCCGGATCTTGGTAGTAGTGCATGAAGCGCATGTAACGGAAAAGTACACAGAGGCGATCCAATTACCCTTGTTGACTTTACAGATCGTGTATGATCTGTTCATTGTCGAAATTGGCAGAATTCAGTACGTATGTACACAGAAGGTAATGCAGTTTATAATGAGCCCGCAGTAGTGGTCGCATGGACAGCGCACAGTAGTAGCTCGCGCGGGCTGCGGGGCCGGCGGTGACGTGTCTCGATGCCCGCAGGTACTTCCCGGCGGCGCTGCGCCGCTCCGCCATCTAGCCGCGCCGCGCGTCGCCCCGCAAATGTACATATATAAACTTGTTTTATTAGTTTTTACTCGTTAAGTGTTTCCATTATGACTGAACCTATCCTATTTAATAAACATGTGATGTTTTCAATTGTGATTTTACTTAATTTCCCTATTAATTTTCTTTATTATTTAATTTATAAACGTGAACAAGGAACATATTATAATTTCGAAAAATAAAATCTGAGAAAACATATGAGAAATGTAAAACAACAAAAACAGTAACATAAAACTATCTTGAACTTTTCCTGATTGTTATTATAAGTGCCATTTATTTCCTTTTGGTCTCGAACTTTACACACACAGCCATGTAGTTGAACTACACTTTTTCAATCATTAATTGCGCTTTGAAAAGTAAATCCCCAAGATAAGCACTATACTAAAAACAAACAATGTAATTATTGTGTGGTTAAAATCCAAAAATAATTTGAAAGAAATGTTCGATTACTCTGGCAAGGGCAAGGCATGCCCGTGTTGTTGAGTTCTGTCATTCGAGACAATTTTCTAAAACAATGGCAACTGGGAAAACTTAAAAAAAATCCTTAAGATATAAAAATAAAAAAATGTTTTTAGAACTACTTTACGAAACTTACAGCCGGTTTCTGAATTGAGAATTTGAAATTAAGAGCGTCTTTTCCGTTTCAACTGTGAGTTTTCTATAACCATAAACAATATTTAAGCGCGCTACTGAGTAGCGCGCTCAACATGTGTTTTTATGGGTATTTTGCGTTTCACAACTAAGCAAAACTCGTTTGACAGTTCTTAAACCGTTCTTTTAAAAAAAAAATTAAATAGCTTCACGCTATATCCCGCACACAGCAGAGTAGGCAGAGGGAACCTAGTGTTAAGACACTCCGTTCCCCACTTTCCGCCGAATTTGGAGGCTTACGTGTTAAGTGGCGGAACTTAACGCCGCGCTTTACCTCGACACCAGAGCGAAGAAAATGGAAATATAATTTCCACTCCTCGAGTGGGAATCGAACCCACAACCAGTCGTTTATAGTCACACGCCACTGGGCCACGACTGGCCACCGTTCTTGTCACTTGAAATTTTAGCACGTGTATTCGGGTACTAAAACTGTTCTTTAAACTCTTTCTTGTACTTTATAGAAAAAAAATTGAATTTAGTGGCGATAATTTCTTCTCTGCTATATTCTTAAGAAAATGAGCCCATATGCAACATTATGCTGTACGAACAGCCATAGTGGAAAATTATTTTACCTAATTTAATAATTCTTTTCTTTAGTACTGTAGTGCAAATGTTTGCCTATATGTTATCACTAAGAATATATATTGCATCACTTTTTAATTTAACGTATGTTACTTGTATGAATCTATAAACATGGTATAGTTAGCATTTTAATTTTTTTCAAAAACTTGTGGTTGCCAGGCTCTTTGTACTAGATGAAAATTAAATCAGTAGAGTATGAAAAGTTTTAAATTTAGTTCTTATATGTACATTGAATATTTTGTCTAAATAGGAGGCTAATAAATGAAACACTTTTTAGTGTTTACAATTTGTAGTTATTTCTGCCCTCCTTAGGCCTTGCTCTAACAAACGACAGTTTAAAGCTAGTTTTCTTTGACGGCTGATAAAATTTAAATAATATATTTTTAGGAAACAATATTAAAATGTGTTAAAACATAATAACGTTATTTTAAAATACAGTAGTGAAATATATTTAATAATAATAACAACAGTCAGACTCGACAACAACAATAACTTTAAGTAGGAATCGAGCTACAACTATGGCGCCTACAATCACAGGGCATGTCATTGCACCACGATATCCACCCGTAGGAATGAAGAATTGAAATGATAATAAGATACGTATATTGATAATGTTATTTTTATTGTTTTAACTACGAGTATTGAAGATATTTCTAATTCACAATATTTCAAAATATAACTAGGAAAGTGTAAGTGCGTCGTTATAATTTCGTAGTTATATTTTGAAAGTTAATAAGAGTTCTGTTAGAATGCAATTTTGTAAAAAGAAATATTGAAAGTAGATACTGAATTAATATGAATATATAGAGTTCATAATGGGCAGTAAGTCAGCGTTAGCGGCTAGTGGTGACAGTAAAGAAGTGCCTCTATCTCGCCGCGCCGCACTCCACACTCCGCGCCAAGCTCGGACGATTAATTACGTCACACCAACTATGATAAATGGTCTAATACCAACTAATGCCATTCGATTCTAAGAGAGAAATGTTACTGAATTTATTTTACTATCACATAAAGGAGTAAGTGCTACCTTCACAGTCGTTTTCTACAAGGTAATGGTAACTTTTAGTGAAACAAAGTTTTTAGTAAGAGTGTATCAACTTTTCTCATATAACAGTTCTTATAATTACGATCATTTCAAAGTATCCATCAGTGAAATCCAATTATGATGATATAAAAAACATAGGTAATCATATTATTTGTGTAAACAATGTTACTATAAATTTGTATATTTCTCCATCTACGTGGCGCTAATTAAATATATGAATATTTTAATATCTTATGTTTCAGTCACCCTGCGCAATGTATGGCGGGAGCAGAGCTTAAATTCCAATTTTTATTGAAATCCATTTATATCTGTTACATAATATATAAGGTGGGAATGTAGAGTCGCAGTGTCAATACCTGACGGGTCGCAGCGCAGAGAGAGCGTGTGTGCATAATTAACGAAAGGGTCCGGCGTGTCATACATTTTTGAGAACGTAAAAGCCCCCGGCGAGTGTTTTATTTCCGATGACGCGTGTAATTGACGCGCGGACAGCCGCCGCCCGCCCAGAGCGCGTGTTGACGGATGCTGTGTAACAACCCTCGTTTATCATTCAAAACCCCTCTTTGACCTATTGCCCCTATTGGTCAAGAGTTGCTCAAAGTTACGTTAGTACGAAAATGAAAATACATTTTCTTAATTTTGCTTACAAAGCTTTATCCTTTTGCAAGAATATGAGTGCTCATTGTTTACTTAAACTTTTTTACATGTATACAGAACTAAGCGACACACATTAGTTTAATGTGTACACATAGAAGTAAGTACTTATACATAAAAAGTTTATGTAACTATATGTTCTGTAAAAATTATTAGACACCAACTGCCACGTGCCGGCCTTGTGTTTGATGATAACTCAGATTAATTGCGTGGTTGATTGGCTGTTTATCTCGTACAAGGATTGACCTACTCCCCTCCCTCCCCCCTTCCTCGTCCTCGTTCGCCCTAGCCCGGGGTAAGTCCCACTTTGATTGTATCCTTCACTAATCCACGGTACAATAGATGTTCAATTACAAGGTAATCAGCGTTTGGATGAATGCCATGTTATCGAACAAATAATATATCTATTTTATTCACGAGACACGAAATATAATGGACTTTATTATAATAAGGTAAATAAAGAAGTAATTAATACTTCTTTATCTATAATCTAACTTGATAGTTTTAGTACAGTAATCCAAATCAGAATACTCTAAGTGTAAGCGTTCCTTTGACGTATTCTTATATAAATGTACTTAAATAATAATATAATATAATGTACTTCAATAATATATATTATAGTCAAAACAAGGGTATCAAAAGAAAGGAAACTTAAACTAACGTCATGTTATAAAAGCGACTTTTCTTTTCATTAGTTATTTAAGTTTGCATCTCTCATATTTCAGACAGCATTTGATAAATTATCATTTAGTTTCATAAACATAGCAGAATTATATCTATTTCCATAAAGTAATACATTGTATAATAGATTGCAGTTATTGTAATGAACTGTTGACAAACACCGATATTAAATCTATTATTTTATTTAAACAACGTCTGACCACTTAATGTGAGACACCATTTAACGTTTCAGCAATTGATCACTATAATTTGTAAAATTAGTCGTAATTTATAAACTAACTATGGAGTTACTTGAAGATATTTAACTTTTTAGTTTTGTTTAAAAAATCACATAGGGTGTAAGGTTTTAGTAAATTTTTCATTTTTTTTGTTACTTGTTTCTTTTACAGAATAAAACTTAAAAATAACAATTACAACTTTTATAACAAATTTCCTATCACTATTCCTTTAAAAAAATACTAACGACACTAGATCATATTTTTTATTAAATAGAATACTATTACATAACCTGATTGTCACGGTAATTTCTTTGTTCCACAGAAAATAAATACTTATCACTAAGGTGGTTTACAATAAAAGATACAGTTAACTTTTATATTAAATGTACGTCTAGCGCTGATAAATGAAACATTTGTAACAATGCACCAAAGATAAAACTTGTGGGCGCGTCCGCCGCGCCTCACAGAGCTACAAAGTTACACCAGGCGGTTATCGCAGTGCCAGGACGACGACGCGCGACGCAGCGGCTGCAACTACGACTGTTATTCTTTATAAATATAGAAAACTTTAAAAATACTATACATAGTCTCAATAGAAATGTCCACATGTAAAGTCAAAAGAAGTAAGTTCCTATATAAATTATTACCGAACATGATAAGATTTTGTTGTTCTGCTAATAAAATATATTTAAAATATGAAGTATATAGGTGGTTAAATTTCCTCAGATGTTCCATTACAATAGTAGTAAACGTAAAGTTCATTTGACAGAGGTTAATAGTTTGGAGCCGGACCGTCCCGAAGGGTTAACACAGTTAGCTGCGAGGTTTGTAATGCTGTAAACATGTCAGAGGAGAGAGGCGGCGAGCGGGAACTGTAGTGTAGTGAAAGCGGGAGACGTCATGGCGAGTCGAGGGTGTCATCCTTCAATTTAATTAGAGCAACCTGTTCGATACAACGAGGTTGATAACTGATAAGTGCCACTCTTGTACAGTACAATAAGTATATCGCGCTCTACTCTGTCGTATCAGCGATTACGATTACTTTGCTTATATTAAGTAGTAAGTTACCCAGTATTTCTCGTATCCCTAAAAGTACAATAAAAAACAAACCGAGATACTTATAAAATACGAAAGTGTCCATTGAAATATATAACAGTATAGTCCGCCAGCGCCGCGCCGCTGCGATCATGAATGTAAATAAATAAGCGCGAGGCGCGTCTGAATGAGATGCAAATGAATGAAAATTATATTCATATTAAATTGAAACGAGGGCTGAGGCTCGTTCTATATTAAATTTTTGTAAGATCCGTCGTTAGCGTCCGAGCTTTGACGTCGCCGCTGTCGCCCCAACCGCCCCGCCCGCCCCGCGCCTCCCTGCGCCGGACATCGGAACACAAAGGTCTTCAATTATAATAATTTTCCATTCAGCTTTATGTTACAAAGAATATTTAAAATTGTAAATATAAAGATGTGCACTGAGGGGTGGGAGATTATATTTATTTCATCGTTGTTATAATTAACTCTTTTGTAATGATAACTTCTCGTCCCGGCTTAATTCAATCCATTATGAACAATAATTAATAAATATACTTTAAAACGTCGTTAATAGTATGAGCGTGTTCATTACGTTAATTTAAAAGTTGCTATAAGCCCATTAGTTACTGTCCTTTAAGAAACTTCACAACATTTATTGTGAACATTTTTTTAACTAGTAGAATCAACCTGTCTGTCTATGCACTAATACACACATTGTCACTTTATACGTAAAGTGTAAGTATGTCGAAGATTTGATGGTGTTACATACACCATCAATATTTATTTTAGTATTTAATGTATTCGTAATGCATTTTTATGAAAAATATTAGCTTTCTATATTTCGCCTTATAAAATTTTACTATTTAGTTTTATAATATTTGTAAAACGGAGTTGAATGTTTGTTCTTCAAATATTTTTTATTTAAGGAGAGAGAACGATGGGTGCGAGGGCTAGCTTACGTGTCATCGAGTCGAAATACATCATCAGACATTTGCCAGTTCATTTTCGTCATGACAGTGGTTGGGAACACTTGCAAAATCAGAAAAGTTAACTTAGGCGTACTAGGAATTGTTGATCTTATAGTTCCTGTCTCGTAAATCATGTTGAACAAAGGTCTGCTTCATATTGTTAAATGTACTCGTAATATGTTCTTTTTACCCGCGACGGAACGGCGACTGTATATGTGTTTGGGGTGAGAGGTTGTTTGTTTGTTTGTTTGTTTGTTTGTTTGTTTGTTTGTTTGTGCAAATTACTATGTCAATTATTTCCAAAACTATAAGTCCGATTTTGATACGGTTTTCTATGATAGGTTAAGGTTCAATTGGCGTATGTTCTTAGATATGTCTTATTGCCTTAACTCACCAGGGGGCGCTGCAGTAAGCATTTAACGTGAAAACGAATGTTTTCAATTATCTCAAAAAATAGTAGTCTGATTTCGATAGATTTTCAGTGATAGATTCAGATTTAATTGGTGGATGTTCTTGGATATGTTTTATCGTGTCAAACCACCAGGGGGCGCTGCAGTAAGCATTTGTTTGTACTTTTTTTGTATTTATTTATCTAAAACCGAAACTACTGATCCGATTGAAAAGAGTTTTCGTAAAAAGATTCAGCTTTGCTTGATGCATATTTTAAGATTTTTCTTTTTTTGTTACGGGGAAAACTCACCAGGGGGCGCTGCAGTAAACATTTGTTTATGCAAATCAAAAACTACTAGTCCAATTTAGATGTAACCTTCAAAGGTAGGTTCAGGCTTAATTGGTGCGTCTTTCCATATATGTGTTATGGTGACCACTCATCAGGGGGCGCTGTAGTAAGCATTTGTTTGAGTTTTTTTGTGTAAAACCACAACTTTTCTTGTATTTATCTGTCTAAAACCGAAATTAATAATCCGATTGGATAGAGTTTTCAGAACTAGATTCAGCTTTGCTTGATGCATATTTTAAGATTTTTGTTTTATTGGTACGATGAAAATTCACCAGGGGGCGCTGCAGTAAACATTTGTTTATGCAGAGCAAAAACTACTAGTCCGATTTAGATAAAACTTTCAACGATAGATTAAAGTTTTATTGGTGCATCTTTTCATATATGTGTTACGAAGACCACTCACCAGGGGGCGCTGCAGTAAGTACATTTGTTTGTGTAAAACTAAAACTACGAGTCCGATTTGAATTCAGTTTTCAATGATAGATACAAGTTTACTTTGTGCATATTTTCATATATGTGTCATGTATGTTTACTTAGTGCATATTTTCATGTATGTGTCAACTCCCTAGGTGGCGCTGCAGTAAGTAGCTGCTTCCATTTTTGGGTAAAACCAAAACGACTAGTACGATTGGAAAGAGTTTTCAGTATTAGATTCCGCTTTGCTTAGAGCATGTTTTTTAATTTATATTACGGTGACAAGTCACCAGGGGGCGCTGCAGTAAAATATTGTTTGTGCAAAGCTAAAATGACGAATTCGATTTGGAAGCAGTTTCAATGAGGAGCTCAAGTTTAATTAGAGCATGTTCTTGGATACGTTTTATCGTGTTAACTCACCAGGGGGCGTTGCAGTTAACAGTTGTTTGTATATTTAAAACAAAACCACAACTACTAGTCCGATTGGGCAGAGTTTTTAGTATTAGATTTACCTTTACTTGGTGTAAGTTTCTAGGTTCTTTTTTACGTTAAGAACTGACCAGTGGGCGCTGCATTAAACATTTAATTATGCAGTTAAAACTATAAGTCCGATTTGTTAGAGTAGAGCAGTTATAAAAATAGGCTTAATTAGCGCGTGTTCTCTTATATGTGTCGTGGTGTGACACTTCGCCAGGGGGCGCTGTAGTAAGCATTTACTTGTATTTTTTGTGTGAAACCTATTTAGATGCGATTTTCTGTGATAGCTTCATGTTAAATTGTTGCGTGTTTTTATATGCCATATCACGAACTACCACGGGGCGCTCCTGTACAAATTAGTTTGTTCAAAATCAAAACTACTAGTGGGTTTTGTGATATTTACTGATTTGGTTAGACTTAAATTTCCTGAAAATGTTACGGTGCCAATCTGCCAGGCGCTGCAATAAGTATTTGATAACTAGAAAGCATTGGGTTTATAATTTCTTTTGGATTTGCATGAAGATTAATATAAAGTATGTCGAAATTATGTAATAATATATAATGTGTATCTATTCACTTTAAAAAGTTTAAAATAAAAAACAAAATTAAAAATTTTGAAAAAACCCACGACGGTTTAATTGTATTTGAAAAAGGATAAAATAACTATAAATCCCCCGCCTAAAAGAATATATGTAACGAGATGATGGGGACAACTTCGTCGGGGGCTGCCAGTTGCAACCTCTATTTTGAATATGCTATCAGTATAGATTTCGTTCTTAAAGTTTTTAAAAGGAATACCAGTTATCAAAACTGTAAATTCATATTAATATTTTAATTTTTTCCCAAACCTGTTAACAGCATGAAAACCTAGGAGAAGTTAGCAAACTTAAAGTAATGGCAGCTCCGACGAAGTCGTCCCCATCATCTCGTTACATATATTCTTTTAGGCGGGGGATTTATAGTTATTTTATCCTTTTTCAAATACAATTAAACCGTCGTGGGTTTTTTTCAAATTTTTTAATTTTGTTCTTTTGTTATTAACATTCAAAAACCGGTCTATATCTATATAGCTTGAAGAATGTTATTTAAAAAAAACATATATTATGTATGTGCGGTTAGCTGTGTATTTTCCTCATGAATGAGCTTTTGACTTGTCTGCCATAAAAGATGTGGAATAGTGCTCTCTATGGTCCGTAAAGAAGTAATTGCGCCAATTATGAAACAAGTAGAGGCTGTAGGTTTTGTAAAGTAACGTACTTCAATACTGTTCTCCAGTTTGCATGTACACCACATCAACGTATAAATTACACATTGAGTCAGGCACACGGACATGAAAAAATATTACTGTTTTTTTTTTTCTTTACACTTTTTTCCCACACAGCTGCATCACAAGGTTGAAGTTGCATGTTGATTGGCAGAATCTATTTTTTTAATTTATTTTTTAATGTAATAATTTCCCTGAATCGGAGTCCATTCTAATAACCTGTCACATTTACAGTCTAAATGCTATTCCACTGTATTACAATTTACATACAAATTAGCTTATATTACAAGATATTATGGAGCTTCGCTGCGCTTAGCTCGTACTGGTCAAAAGTGTGTTTTGTTGTAGTTTAACTCTTCCTGGTCTATTTGTAGAAGACCTCTAAAATTTGGCACAGTGAGGGATATCGAGCGCAGTGTCTTGTGTGCTGTGAAGTTTTTTGGTGACAGTTGTAATTGTAGTTTTTGGATAAATGGTAATTAAATGATCAAAAAGTGCCCATATACCAGGCTACTATAGGCTGAGGAACGCTAAGTTAAGTGTTATGTTAGTGGTAAGTGTTTGCTTTTCAAAGTTTTTTAACATGTAAATATGTACTTTGCTCAGCTCTTGCCGTCATGCAGGGCAAAGAGGCAGTTCCTAGTATGTACAAGATTAACTTATATTATATGTACAGAGTGGCCCAGAAAGACCGAAGTGGTGTGAATTTCTTATAACTTTTTATTTAAGACATATTTTTTTGATTTTTTTGAATACAGTAAATTTATGGGGAATATTTTTAGATTAGTTATTAAAAATGATACCCCGCAAGTGGTGGCCATTTTCTGCGTCGTACAAATGTGCTCTTTCCAACACATTTTCCATGACCTTTCGCAAAACTTCCGGTGGTATGTTGTTAATTCCTTCTCGAATATTGGTTTTCAACCCCCAATTCCTCAATAGTCCTAGTCTTATTAACATAAACTTTCCCTTTTAAATAACCCCAAAGGAAACAGTGCGGAGCGTTTAAATCCGGAAGCCAATTAAAATTACTTCTAAGCGAAATTATTCTTTCATCAAAGATGTCGTGTAAAAGAGCCATTGTGACCCTCGCAGTGTGCGCTGTGGCTCCATCCTGATGGAACCATATTTGCGGATGGTTTTCCACGGCTGGCCTTACAAAATTTTCCAACATGGCCCGATACCGATCACCATTGATGGAAATGGCGACACCTCGTTCATTTTCAAAAAACTAAAGGCCAATGATCCTTTCTGAAGAAACACCGCACCAAACAGTACACTTAACTGGGTATAATTGTCGTTGATGAAGTACTCTTGGGTTTTCCGGAGCCCATATTCGAGAAAAAATTAACAACATAACACCGAAAGTTTTGCGAAAGGTCATGGAAAATGTGTTGGAAAGAGCACATTTGTGCGACGCAGAAAATGGCCACCACTTGCTGGATATCATTTTTAATAACTAATCTAAAAATATTCCCCATAAATTTACTGTATTTAAAAAACAAAAAAATCAAAAAAATATGTCTTAAATAAAAAGTTATAAGAAATTCACACCACTTCGGTCTTTCTGGGCCACCCTATACAAGAAGTATGATCCTGTTCTTATTTTATATAAAAAAGTACATAAAAATGAATTGGTGGATAAAATTTTAATGAGCTAGAGTTTTAATTAAGGAATTGAAACTCAGTTACACATACATGTATGTATGAATTTAAAATTGGAATTACATCAATAAATATTTATAATATAAATATAAGATTTACGTGCGTGTTGAGTGCGAAATATGCTTCGTTAATATATTCAATTACTACGTAAGTGCTACTAAGTTTATCCGCAGTAAATCCCTGTTACTAAAACTCGTTGGTAAGTATTCTACTTCGTTTGTCGAAGAACTGCGTAGAACGTGTACGACGATTTAAGGATCTGTAAATATTTATTTTGATTTTATAATGATATAATTAAAGGAACATGTACAAAAGCTTTTACAACGAGGGTGCTTTGCCTAAAATCACCAAAATTCTGTTACTCTTAGTGTACAAGTACTGGTTGTTTGATGTCATTGTTTTTTTGTATCTAATACAGTTACAACGTTTAAAATCTCTATTATTATGGCATATAAGAATGCAAGCACACTACTACACCAAAGCCATCGTAGCGCTCGGGTCGGGGGGCTCGGCGGCGTCGGGGCGCACTCACCTTGAGGAAGGTGTCGAGCGAGAGCGGCACGAGGCGCGCGGCGGCGGGGCGCAGCGGGCGGCGCGCGCGCTCCATCACCAGCACGAGCAGGCGCCGGAAGCGCGGCGACGCGCGCGTCCAGCGCATGCAGTACACCGAGCACACCAGCTTGTCACTCTGCGACACACCAACACACTGCTATAGTACCGTCGTATCACAGTACTACAACGTTATAGAACTTTTAACAAGCTCAGTTACAATTTTTTTTCTTCTTTTTAGCTTCACGCTGTATCCCGCACACAGCAGGGTAGGCAGAGGGAACCTAGTGTTAAGACACTACGTTCCCGCCGCCACCGCCGAATTCTGGAGGTAATGCATGTTAAGTAGCGGAGCTTAATCCTTTGCCTTTGCACCAGAGCGAAGAAAATCGAAATACTGAATATTTCCACTCCTCCAGTAGAAATCGAACCTACAACCAGTCGCTTTACAGTCACACTTTGTGCCTCTGCGCCACGACTGGCCCAGATTATTATATGAATAAAAAAAAAATAATAACAGCGAGGAAGTGAATATGTAACTATTTCTACACATACGTATTACAATGAAGCCTTACCTCTACAGTGAGCTCGTTACCGTAGTAGCAATAGAGGAACAGCTCCGTCAGAATGCACAGTATGAATAAAGCTGTCGACGCAAACTCTATACTCAGTATGTTCAGCTGGAGATTGTAGAAATAGTATGTTTTGTCATTTACACAATATGTACAGCTTAAAGTATGAGGTCATTTAAATAAGTAATAAATAAATACTAACACTGACAAGTTTGTACGCGGCCATGCAGAGAATCCACCCGCCAATACCAAACTGCACCAAAATTGCAACACCGAAAATTTGCCCCAATAATACAGCAGTTCTGTGAGAGAGTAATTATGTTTCATAGTTTGCCTATAGCTAACAGATAAGTACGTTAGTGAAAACTTCTACACGTGGCTTCACCCTCATTGTGTGTTTATAAACATTCGCCAATGACGTTTCTCTAGTTTCAAACTATATCAACAATCTTTACAAACGGCTCAACAAATCAGCCGTTAGACACACATTTACACAAATAAATAAACGTACGGTCAGACCTTGATGTTTCATGCTTATTAAAGATAATTTACTTATTATAACACTCAGTTACACTCGGTCAGTCAGCGGTTAATGGTATTTTATTAAAATCATCCCTTCACTTTTAAGCTATTCCAAATTTGATACCATTTAAAATAAGTATTGTAAAAATAGTATCCAATTTAATATACATTATAATGACTTTTACATAAATGATGCTGTCGTGAACATCTTTGTGATAGACAATCATCTTATGATGCAATATCTTCGTTTAACAAATTGAGAATAATCAACAGAACATGTGAGCTAGGCACAGATAGTATTTTGTTTTACAACGTATCTTACTCTGTAATCTTTTGGTAGTGATTGTAGCACTTCACAAACAACGTCATCAATACCCTCTCATATTCTTCATTTGTCTTTGAGCTCAAACTCTTAGCTCTTTCTGGTAATGTTTCAAAGTCATTTCTACAAAAAAAAACATACTCACGTCATGCTATTATAAATATATACGGGCGATTTTACATATCTGAGTGAATGTAAAATATTTAATTTTAATTCTCTCTTCCCAAACGATTATTCGTATAATAACACTAGGATAGCAGGTTTTCAAGAAGCCCATGTTCAAATCCTTATTTTTTTTTTAAATATATTACGTTAGTAAGTTGAAAATGTTTTTAGAATTTGTGTCGTTGTACTTTTTGTTTAATCTATAAATCTTGAATAAAACATGTATTTTAACAGACAATAAGATATTTATGTTATATTCGTAAACTTACCTCAAAATTGTAAGTTGTGTTTTGCACTGATATAAAATGGTCGCTATAAAAGCGTCCATTGTAGTGTTAGCCAGACCAACCAGGGTGGTGACGTAGAACGAATACAGGAGGACTACTACGAATCTGAAACAAACAATGACAATCATTGCATTTATTGTATAAAACTTGTGCATTGTAAAGACCACGTTGAGGAAATAAAATCTTAAACGGTTTTCTAAATGTTAAATTGACAAGAAAATTGAATGAGTCTATGCGTGTATTCACTGTAGTGTGTCGTTTCAGTGCTAGTAAGATGTCAAAGAAGGCAAATGGAATGAAAAAGGAATTTTGGCAACGTCCTTGTAAAATGTGATCGTAAGTGGCGTGTATCGGGCGTACACGGCGGGCGGGTCGGTGTGCAGTCCGGTCCAGAAGGGGAACTCGACGCTGCGTCCGCGCGCGCGCCGCCACGCCGCGAACACCCCCCACAGCGTGCACGTGAGCGCGGCGCACCCCGCGTAGGCGCGCTGCAGACGACGCGCGCGCGCCGCCGTCGCGCCCAGCAGCGCGCGCGCCCGCCCACCGCCACTGTTGTAGATGGGCTCTGCAAACAAACTTACTTAACTTGCGTAACTTCTTGAAATATTTTCTATATCTATATCTTCTATATTCATTAAATGTCAAATCTGTAAATTTTATTGCTTTTTGTGAATTCTCTTAACATCTTAGTACTTATAACTTTTAATAATTTTTAAAGTGTTATTCCACACTTAGAAAAATTGAAAAACATATTTAGTAAACGCAAATCTAAATGTATAAATATTTTGCAATGGTGTAATAAAGCGTATAAGAATTTCGACGCAGCTGGTAGTAGACCGCATGGCTTAGAGTTCAGAGCGCCTGGACGGTTCTCAGGAGGCGAGGGTTCGAATACCGCTTCGTTCTAATTTTTATACGTTTTCTAAATGTCTTTTTCAATCTTAGTAATCATCCGAATAAGATGTTTGCCAATATAAATCAGCTTGGCAAAGCACTGGTTAACTCCGAGAAAACGGATCCCAAGGGATCAAATATTCCTAGAGAGTCACTAAATATTTATTTCTTAGCCTGATCGATATGCAGCATAAACTCGCAAGTCAATACGCTCGACCCGCTTATTTTACAAGCTACGGGATACTAAGAAAACCTTACTAAAACCATTACCATTAAGACTCTGCACCAGCTGGTCGATGCGATCGGCATCGATGTGAAACACGACCTGCTTGACGATGGAGGTGATGTGGCAGAGCAGCAGGAACATGACCTGCGACAGCTTGGCCATGTCTCCTCGCTCGCGCCACGCGTACACGCACTCCTGCAGCAGGTAGGCGGCGGTGACGGCCAGCACGAGCGCGCGGTACCGCCCGCAGCGCGCACTGCCCCGCGCCGCGCGCATGTAGCCGGCGCGCCGCAGCAGGCGCGTGTGCACCGCCACGCACTGCCACGCCGCCGACGCCGACTCCGGGCCCGGCTGGACCGCAGCCGCTGGACGGATCAACCTGTGCATTGTGAAAGTCACTATTGATTTCGCCTAATAATTGTTTAAATAATATTATTAAAGACATTATAGAAAACATATAAAAATTTGAACGCAGCGGGATTCGAATAAGCGGCTTCTGGATACCGTCCAGGACGGTTTTCAATTTCCTAAGTTTGTGAATAACACTTTAAAAATGTTAAAAATATATATATTGTTAATTACATTTTATACATAAATATATTGACTCCCAATACAACAATTTAAGGAAAGTAACATCGGTATCGGTCGCCGTAAGAATTGTCTTTTCCAGTGATATACGTTTAATTACAGTACTCGAGTATGATCGCTATCCCTATAATAACGATAGTCGTCATCGGTTAACAGTTTAATTACACGTTAGGGACATGCGACTCCGCCCTCTTGTACGATATCGTTGTAACATTTTAATCTAGTACTTTATTAATGGATAAATTAGTAAGACGAAGTATAATTAAGACGTCTTTCATATACCCAGTTAATTAGCTTATATATTTTCTTTTGACTCTATAGAAACAAATTGTTTGTACCTAATAATTCTTTTGATTTTTAACTCAAAAAACACACTAGAAAACATCTTCTAAGCGTTTAAGTATTTCTCAGTCATTACCGGGTACGCAAGCCGAAATGAAAACGAATTCGTAGTTTTTAATATTTGCAGGTTCATCCAAACAAACTCTTCCGCTTTATGATATCAAAATGTACATAATAAAATGAGGCCTAATGAGTTCTTGGCCATATATATTACGTGTAAATAATATTATTATAACGATAAAAAACATTGCACGGCCATCCTGATGCTTATTTCATTATTACAATAATTCTTAAATATACATAATTATGTTCATTGAATAAGATACGCCGCCAACTTGCAATATGTTGCTGCATCACGCGTCCTGGTCAATTTCCCGATCATTGCGTCTGGTAATTATTTTGTAAGACATATAATTGATTACCTCTACATTATTGCAAATGATTAATGATTTTATAATTTCAGTTCAGACGGAACTTAGCAGATACTACCGCTAGCTCTGTGCAGCGAGGCGGGTCCTGCACCCCGACGCCGGCCGCAGAGTGCCCACCCTGCGTGAGCGCGCCGCCGCCGCCGTGCCGCGCGGCCGCCGCCACCCGCCCGCGCGGTCTGCGCGTCGCGTGCTGTCCGCCGCCCGCCGGACGGCGCCCGCCCTGCACTCCGCCGCCGCCGTCTACACCACGCTCTTGCACCAACTATAAAAATCAAGTAATAATTACTTCTTATATATTTTTTTGCATATCTATCGCAATACTACTGAGTCTCTCTTATTTTAGGAAATTCCAATTGCAAAATCCGAAAAAAAATTGAAAAGTAGTACCAAAAATATATGTGAAGCACAGTTAGACCGCGTCGCCCGCCGTCTCGAGGCCGCAGAACGTGTACGTCGTCAGAATTATGAAAACGAAATATTAACGGCCTGTCCGCCTCCCAAGCAGCCACCTGTTTCCACATACCGGCTGACTGGCGAGCGGCAATGTATGCGCGCTACCGACGGACACGACTACACCGTGACCAACATGAGTAAAACCAGCAAATGTTGCGAATCATCCAGAACCCCGCCGCCGCCGACTCCCGTGGAACTTGACGCCAACACTGGTTGTCAGATAAGACAACAGTCCTATCTTGATCCCTGCTCGCATCATCCGCGCATATTTATTGAAATTGACAGGTCCGCGCCACAGCCATCGTCTTCTACAAATAAAATAGAAAGGGGTAAAACACAGCAAACCAAACGTGAGTCTTCGGCCCCTGAAACTAATATAAGTAGCAAGACTAGCGACAGCTGGTGTTCGAATTTACCTACCCCTAAGCATGTGCCGCCGCCCTGTAAAGAGCCATCACTCATCGAAAGACTGCGACGACGATCTGGGAGCGCAACTAACAACTCTTGCAATCGACATCTGCACACTCACAGTGCTACTTATGGTCCTATGTTGATACCAAGTGTGAGTGAAAAACAAAAGCCTAAATATAAAACTACTTCAGTACCACAACTAGAATCACAGCTTGCAGAAGTAGCGAGAGGAAGAGTTGTTACAGGCGGTTTCGTCGAAAGGAAACAACAATACGAGCACATTAATGGCGGCGGTATTGACTTGAAAATCCCACCAACAACTGAAGCTGTTCGAGTAAAAGTCTCGCTTGATTTTAATACCCCTTCAACAATATCTTGTACAGAAAAACACAAGCCTAGTGGCACCAAAAAGGGATTCAATAATGCTACAAACACATCTGATCCCTGGCTGTCAATCAAATCTCTTCAACAAAAATTAAAAGATTGTCAATCAAATCTATCCAAAAAAAATAATAATACAAAAAATGCGAAAGAACCCACCAGCCCGGAGAAACATACAACGTGCAATAATCATAATATAATTCAAAATAAACAAAAATCTTGTACTTCTCAACCACAACATACACAACCAAAGCACAACAAATGTAGTTCTCCTCAAACGCATTTAACTGCTCTAACCTAATTGCATGAATAACACATATTCATTATTAGTATGGTAACTTAATACTTAATTACAAATATTCTGGTGTATAGAAGAGAATTACCTTAAACGTATCTTATTCAAAGTTTTTATAAAATAATAATTTAAATTAACAGTATCAAATCACAATACTTTATAAAAACATAAATTTTCGGAAATAAAGCGATATATGAATAAGATTTCTTTTATTATACTAAATACACAGCAAATAACTAATATAGAAAACAAAAAACATTGATACCTTACAAAACTCCTCAACAAAGACCTAACAGTGCTGTTCATGTTTTTTTTTTGTTTTGATAGAATGTAAAAAATGTAACTTAAGTTTGATATCAAGTTCTGTAAAAATTAAATTTCTTGCATTTCTATACTTTATAAAACAGCAGGACCTAATTTACTCCAGATTCAATTCTAATAAAAAAACTTAGTCGATGTGAGTAAGAATTACAAAAATTTGGTAAAAGACTTTTTACTGAGACTTTATTTTTTAAATGTAAGTGTATCTTCTTATACATTTAAAAATGTAAGTCATCTCTGTCTGTATATGGAAGATATAAAAAAATATCCCCAAGAAATCATCAAAACTAAGATTTTTTCTGTTTGTCTGTGGCTTTGTACTCTTTATTTTCAGAAACGGCCTAACCGATTTATATGTAATATAATTGATCGTTTAATCGGTTCATAAATAAAAAAGGTACAATAATATAAATTTAAGAAAAAAATATTAATTTAGTGTAGTTAATAGTAAAAATGAAAATATTATTTAACTAGACTATTAGATTAGTTATCTGCTATTAAAAGTATCGTCAAAATCTGTCCAGCCGTTCCAGAGATTAGTTGGAACAAACAGACAAACAGACATAAAAATTGTAAAAAATAATATTTTGTATGTACACACGGTACAGCATTTACTACAAAACAGGTTATTTAATATTTACAAACACTCCACCTTTATTTATTAGTATAGATTATAATGAATAGTTAGCATTTTATGGTTTACCGCCATCTGGTTGTAAAATGTGATGCATCGTGATGCACCGCGGACTGCGGAGTTAGCACTACGTAAAGCCTAGTAGTTCACTATTAATATGTAAGCGGCGACTCGGTGTCACTGTTTACATATGTCTGGTGTGAGGTGTTTGCAATTATATTTTAAATAACTTTAAATATTGTTTTTTTAACCATATCATATTCAACTTAGTCATTTCACTCGATATATTTGATATTTTCTAACCTATATCTCTGTCCTTCTGTTAAATTAAGCTTACTTGCCTATAAGTTAAACGAAAAGTTAAGGTAAAACTATAAGTTAAAGATAACGAAATTTGAATTATTTAAAAGCTCGAACAATTATCAGTTTCATGTTAACAGTGAAGAAACATTCAAAATAAGGAGGAATGAACAAAATTGAAACGTATCGCTGCTGTTTTAGTAGTTGTTTATTTAAGTTCATCGATGCTGCTTTAGATTACACATTCTACGATCTGACCACTCCATATATATGTTTAAACACGATACATATACTAAAATATTTTTTTTTGCAATTTTTCTC